>APFE031171925.1:279083-307738 GCA_000404065.3 Pinus taeda | reverse complement strand
AGCTCCCAGTTCAAACAATATTTCCAGAACTTGACAAGGAAGGAAAAATTATATTGGAACCAGAAGCAGTCACAAAAATAGGAACTTGACAGCTACGAAATCGATCAATTTCAGAGTATCTTATCAAGTGGAAGAACTTATCTACTAAAGATTCCACATGGGAGGATGAGAATTTTATATAGGAGTATCTAGAACTACTCAAACGTTGAGGACAACACTTTTTTGAAGGAGAGGGGCATGATGGGTCCCTATAATACTAGTGATTACCCATTATTATTGTAATTGTACCCCTTATTAATATTGTTGTGCCCCTATTATCCCCATATTGTTATTACTGTGCCCCATAGAATCCCTCTATTTTTATTTTTGTCGCTTTATATTATTATTGCTAGGTCGGCTGGGTTATATTGTGACTCGTTAGAATCCTATATATAGAAAGGAGGTTTTGTCATTTGTATCATCCAATAATTGTTCATTTATGTACTATAAAGGAGGTTGCCCCCTCGAAGAGGCTGGATTCTAAGGCGTTGATCTATATTTTCTATGTTTTTATTGAGTTGGTTTCATAACAGTATGTAGATGAAATTACCTTTGCCTACATGTCTATTTTCACCCTTGGCCAACCCCCTGCAGCCAAATTTGACTGTGCTGCATTCATCACTGATAAGATGCATGACCAAATCGTGAGATTAGAGAATGAGAGAGTATTTAAATATTCTTTAGTCCTGTATCATCTTTTCCTCTACTACCAAACTGATAAATTCCCTTTCTCTGTACAAAATCTTGACACTAGAGGGAACCCTAGGTCAGGCATCTTCTCAACTTCCACTTTTCCTAATTTTCCTTCTTCTCCCCATCCTTATACAATTTTATTGATCAATTTGTGCATCCAGTAACTACCATGTTGAGAGGAAGTCCCCCTCCCAGAATCAGTGATGACATTAAATGAATTCATCAGTTATCCAAGCAATACAAGGTTGGGGATTGGTAGTTGTACCAGAACCATACCGAGATTAGAATTTATGGGTGCGAGCTACCTCCCTTTAAACTACCCAAATACCTCCCCATGTGATTATTTTCCCTAGAATATTATAGGCAAATGATCAATTCTGATGAAACCCACTTTATGAAGACTAAGAATAAAGCTCATCTAAGGGATAAAGGACTTCCAAGCCCACTGGTCATAAATGAAAAGATGACGACTCATGATGACAACATTGAGAAATTGCACAAACAAGCCAAAAGTCAAGTCAACTCTTCCACATTGAAAGCACTACCTACAGGAAAAGTGTTGTATGATGGTTTGGAAACTTTTTTCTATATTGAGCATGAAGTGAAACACCAGTTTACCATTCAGCCCAATTTTGCTAATTACAATGAAGCTAATGAAATATATAGGAAATTGATCAAGATGAGGATACCAAATGAAGAATGGTGGACCAATATGACCAATATCCTATAATTTACTATGGTAGCTCAGAGGTAAATAGAAAATATTTACTGAGGTAAAGTCTTGTAACATAGGTAAAGAGTATTATGAACAGGTAAAGAGTATCAGTAGGGAAAAGTAAGCAAAGATCCAACAGACAATTACTAAAGCAACATCAAGAGGAAAATCCGATTTTCAACCTCCAGCTCATTCACAAATAAAGCGACAACAACAATCAGTTTTCCGTCTGTCCCAATCTTTTTTTAAAATATATTTTGTATTCCCTAAAATAAATTTCATGGGGTTATGAGATATTTTTGATGTAATTTTTTTATAGATACTTCTCCATTTGAAGTATTGTGGGTGGATTCTATAACATCTCTGTAAATCTATGCTATCAAGCTAAGAAAGCTTTTGTGCTCAAACTTAGATTTTGCTAGAAAAGGAATGAAAGTTGAGGACATTCATCAGATTCCCATGCAGTATAATTACAAATAAGTATTCTATCCTTGTGATTTTATGTGCTTTCTATATGTTTCAATGTTTCATGCATCATAAATCTAAATGGTAAAATAGTCAAAGTGTATCAGAATTAGCTTTATTGCTCTCTGCTATCAACAGTTTACCATTTCTATGTTTTCTTCTAAACTATATCGATAAAGGAAATCTTAACTGCTCCTTTGTCCCTGTATTTTTTCTCTAATAAGTCCCTGGTATAGGATTTTGAATTGCCCTCTGCTAGTTGACCTATCTTCCTTTCCTCTTTCTAATCCTAACTTGAGGAATCTTGATTGCCCTCTAGTTTTGAGCAGAACTATCACCCATTCAAGCCCCAAAGTTTGTTTTTATTCTGATATCCTACCTATTGAACTTATACCTCAGTAATTTGACTTAATCCAGTGAATTATCCCTTATTGACTCCATATCGCAATAGCCTAAAAGCCTAGTTTTCCCATTTGTTTCAGAACTCCACCACTCTCAAACAAAAAAACCTCACTGAACATTAATACTAGCCTAAAATCTTTTCAAATATAGCTAAATCATAAAGGGAGAGCCCTCTCTGGACTTGAGTGGGAGAGCACTTGAGTCTAAAAGTTGGCTTGTGGTTACCTTGGATCCTTTCCTTCTTTGAATAACTTCTAAGGAAAATCTGAGTGATAACATAATGGCAACTCCGCTGTGGACGAACTAATCCTTAGTTAAAGAAAACCTTTAAGAAACCTAAAAAGCTTGATTTGAAATATCTTAAAGGAGTGATAGAAGTTATTTTGAAAAATCCATAAAAGAATAGCATTGAAAAGCTCAAAATCTGGCTTCGGGAAGAACTCATTACACCAAGGCTATCCCTGATCCAAATCCTTCCCTTGTGTTTGAAAATCCCAACCTGATTCCAAGAATCATTAGAAGATAAGAAAGTTCAGTTAGCCCCAGACCTTTTTTCAAATCACATTCATGTCCTGTTGAGTGGCTTTTCCTAGAAGATCTTCCTTTTGATAAACACTTTGAACTCTCTTTGTTTAGAACCACATCTGAAAGTGAATTATTGGACCTAGTCCAAGATCCATAATTCCTCAAAGAACTTGAAACTCAATGAGCCATTTTGTCAATTGATTGATATCTACAGAATTCCACTGAGTCATTGTTACCACTGATAGAACCCCTGAAATTTATGAAACAACCTCACATTCTGTTGGTTCATCATTATTCCCTCACTTTTCTAAAGAACAATCCACCCCTTCGTTCATTTCATCACTTCCTATCTAACCAAACACTACTCAACCCCCACCTCCATTTCTAGTTCTTCCTCCTCAACCCAAACACCCCGTGTTACCCCAACTCTAGTTCACACTACTACCCAACCTAGAATCATGTCAAACAGATATGGTCCCCTTGTGATGCCTACTTCCCTAGGTGCCATGCCTCAGGACTATCAGAGTAAATTACTACTTTTGATGGCACTAGAACCTACACAGCTCAGTAGCACACTAAGAAAATGATAGACTATTTTGAGATTTATGAAATTGACACAATTGACATTCAAATGAGAATTTTTGTTTAGAGTTTGACTGGGGAAGGTAGAACTTGGTTTAGATCTTTAGCCCCCCAAAGTATAGACAACTTAAGAATTCTCTACCAACAATTCTTGAATAGATGGGAGAAAAGGAAGGACCCCCTGCAGATTTTATCTGAATATGAGAACCTTAAAAGGGGACCTCATGAAACTGTTCAGGACTATTGCACTAGGTTCAATAGTGTTTATAGTGCCATTCCACTCGACCTTAGACCCCCACCTGGTTTGGCCCTGATCAAATTTCCTAATGGATTTGATTCAGATATGGCTTCCCAATTAACAGAAAGGAACCCCCCCCCACTCTGGAAAAAATGCAGAGCGTAGCAGTAAGTGTTGAGGCTAACCTACTTTCCAAAAGAGCCAAAGCTAGGAATGAAAGAAGAATACCTGTAAAAGAAGAAAATATGCCCTTTGAAAAAAAGATTGATGCTATAGTCAAAGGAATGGATAGATTGTTGGATAGAGTTGAAACTATTGAAAGGAAGTCTCCCTGGGATGGCTAACAGGCTAATTTAGGGACAAAACCTAACTTTAGAAAAACTCAGAACCAAAATGCCAGAAAAATTATTCCTGACCAGAATATCAGACCAGCTTTCCAAGAAAACTATGCAGAGGGCTCCCACTCTGAAGACCCTAAACAAGACACTCAAAAAAATTTAATGGGTCTAGATGATAAGGAAGGATTTTTCCTAACTCAGGAAAACCAAGAGTCCCATGTGTTCCAACAATTCTAGACCCAAATAGGGGAATCATTTGATTTCAGGCAGGGGTATGATTTTTTTATTTTTGAGGTACATAAGCAATATAATTTAAGAAGCCAAAAAAACATTGATGCCCCAAAACCAAACCAGAAAATAGGTCCTAATCAACCTGAAAAGGGTAAAACATTTCCATTGGCAAAAGTATTTCAAATCCTTTCTAGAACAAATAAAAATCCTCCCAGCCCCACCATAGAAGATGTATCTGATAGTTAGCCCAATAGTGAACAATCTTCCACTTCACTTCCCCCCAAGCAAACACTGGAAGACTCTCCAAAGATTGTGTTAGAAAAATCAGCAAAGAATGTCCCGAATGCTGAAAGAGAAGAAAACATAGAAAACATTGTTGCCAGAAATCCAAAAGATCAAACAGACAAAGTAATCCTTCCATTTAATCTTGGAGCAGAAGTGGCCAAGCCTAAAAGTTTTATTCCTTTGACAAAACTAGTAAAACATGATACTTACAGGTCTTATATAAAAAAATCATTAAATATCACTAAAAATGAAGATTCTATAAATCTCTTTGATGACCAAACCGAGTTGATTTTTGGCCCTGAAGTAAATGGGAAACCAATGGAAGGAGTGATACCACCCTTTTATGTTAGTCTTAATATCCATGACAAGATTTTGCATAATGCCATGTTTGACTCTGGTGCCTTGCACAATGTCATGCCCAAGTCGATTATGGAGAAACTTAACTTAGACATCACTAGATCCTATAGGGATTTATTTTCCTTTGATTCAAGTCAAGTGAGATGTTTAGGACTTATAAACGATTTGTGTGTTTCTTTGGTTCAATACCTTGCCAAAAATATACTCATGAACATTGTTGTGGCAGATATCCCACCCATGTATGGCATGTTGTTGTCTAGATCCTGGGGGGCCAAACTTCAAGGGTCTCTATAATTAGGCATGTCATATGCCACCATATCTATTTTTGGATAACCAAAGAAGCTATATAGAGAAAATTTGATGAAGTATGTAGTGAGTAGTTAGGAGAGACCTCAAAACTTTCCTATTTACTCAGTGCATTCTGATATGGATTCCTTTATTCTCTATAATGCAGAAACTAATCCATGAGATACTCCAAATGATATAGTAGCAAAACCAAAAGAAATTGTAAAAGAAAAACCAACCATCCAAATTCAAGGGATATCAGATGACAAAGAAATTCTAGATGCCTTAGCTAAGAAAGATTCCAATACCCCACATGAAATCTATGAACATGAAATCTTATGGTATTTGGAGTTTGATGGTTCAGTAAACAAATTAGGTGCAGGGGTAGGGGTATGGATTTATAACTTAGAAAATGATCATGCTGAGGGACATGCCTATAGGTTAAATTTCAAATGCACAAACAACGTGGCAGAATATGAAGCCCTCTTATTAGGTCTTAAATTAGTTAAAAGCTTAGGAGCCATAAGGGTGTCAATTATGGGAGATTCTGACTTAATAGTTAAACAGATTAATGGTGCTTACCTAACTAGAGATCTTAGATTAGGATTTTATAGAGGAATAGTTGTAGAAATCCTTAACACTTTTTTAGAAACCAAGCTTGCAATCATTCCTAGAAAACATAACATGCAAGCTCATAGCTTGGCTTTGTTTGCCAGCACCTTCAAATTGCCTTTGTAGCCTAATCACCAGTATACCTCTGAGGTTAGGCACATGCCAGCTATACCTGATAATATTAAGGAATTGCAAGTTTTTGAAAATGATAAGTAGATTAATCGCTTTCTGACATTAGATGAAGAATTTGCTAGCATTAATTTAGATGTAGACATGGTTTTATAGTTTGATCACACGAATGAGTTAGACATTAACAAATTGGAAGAAAACTCAATAAACATGCTTCACCCTACTAAATTCATAAAAATAAATATTCAGGACTTAAAGCAAATGGATATTGATGAAATTATTGATGATGAAACTAAAGTCATAAATCTCAAAGATAACCAATTACCCAAGGGATTAACTCCTTTGGAGGACTTATTTGACTCTAATGATATTCCTGAAAAGCTTAAGATGGAGCCCTTGAAAGCAGACATTGAAGAATGCAACCTAGGAACTCAAGAGAATCCTAAGATGATAAAATTGTCTAAATCATCACCCCCTAATGAGAAGCTAAAATATATTGAGCTAATGAAAGAATTCCAGGATGTTTTTGCCTGGAGTTACGAAGACTTAAAATCCTATGATACTAACATTATACAACGCACTATCCCTTTGAAAGAAGATCAGAAACCTTTTAGACAAAAGTTAATAAGAATTAATCCTATTTTATTACCTTCCATTGAAAAATATATCAAATGAATGTATGAAGTGGGAATCATTGCCCCCATTAGGTGTTTAGATTGGGTATCCAATCTTGTCCCTACAAGAAAGAAAACAAAGTCTCACTCAAAGACAGTTATGCCTTACCTAAAATCGACCACATACTTCAAAGATTAGTAGGTTCCAGAAGGATTTCACTTTTAGATGGATTCTTAGGTTACAACCAAATTTTAGTCGATCCTGATGACCAAGCAAAGACTACATTCACAACCCCATGGGGCACCTTCATGTATATAAAAATGCCCTTTGGATTGAAAAATGCAGGGGACGCCTTTCAAAGGGCAATGGATATTGCCTTTGCAAATGAAATCAATGACTTCCTAGTTATATACCTTGATGATATCACAGTGTTTTCTAAGGTAGATCAACAACACCTGGATCATCTCAGGAAAGTTTTTCTTAAATGCTGGAAATATGGCATTTGTCTGAACCCAAAGAAGTCTTTATTTGGTTTGGAAGAAGGAAAACTGTCAGGCCACATTATCTCTAATATGGAATCTGGATTGATCCAACTAGGATTGAAGCTATCTTGCAAATACCACACATAAGAAACATTAAAGAACTTCAAGCATTTTTGGGGAAAATAATTTTTTTAAGAAGATTCATCTGTAATTTAGCTGAACTAATTAGATTATTGAATAACTTGTTGAAAAAAGATTCGGCTATTAGTTTGACAGTAGAGGCTAAAAAATCATTCGAAGAAATAAAATTAGCCTTAACTCGAACACTAGTCCTTACAAGACCAAAATTTGACAGAGACTTCATTATCTTTTCCTTTACATCAGAGCACACCATAGTTGTAGTCTTACTACAAAAGGATGATCAAGGATGTGAAAAACCAATAAACTTTTTTAGTAAAGCTCTTAAACATGCCTCATTAAAGTATAAAATAATGGAGAAATAAGCTTTTGCTTTGGTAAAAGCTATTAAGGATTTCAGAGTGTATATTTTGTATTCTCATGTAATAGCTTATGTTCCCAATGTTGTAGTCAAAGATATCCTGACACAGGATGGAGTTGATGGCAGGAGAGGAAAATGGATAGCTATTATTTTAGAATATGATATAGAGATAAATCATACCAATTTAATTGAAGGTCAAGGGTTGGCCAAACTTATGGCAGAAACAAATTGCCAAGCCCTAAACATAAATCTTATTGCAAAACTGGATAACAAACAGGAGATGGCAACTCCATAGATCAGCCAACGCTTTCGAGATTCCCCTTGGTATGCTGATATTATACATGTTCTACAAAACCTGTAGGCTCCTCTAGGGCTATCTGGAACTAAGAGTAGGTTTTAAAAAATGAAAGCTTCAAAATTTTGCATTACGGATAATACTTTGTTTTGGAAAAATCATGAAGATATTTTGTTGAATTATTTATTAAAAGAAGAATCTGACAAAGTACTCCAAGAATTTCATGCAGGGGACTGTGGTGGACATCTCTACTAGAAGTCAACTGCTGACAAACTTATAAGAGCTGAATTTCACTGGTCAACCTTGTTTGCAGATGTTAAAAAATTTGTAACTTCTTGCCATAAATGCCAAACATTTGAAGGCAAAATAAAACTTTTACCCTTTCCTTTCAAACCTCCTTCCACATAAAAACCTTTTCAACAATGGGTCTTGACTTCATTGGATAAATCCATCCACCCTCTTCTACTCAGCATAAATGGATACTTACTGCAACTGATTACTTTACCAAATGGATAGAAGCTATTCCCTCTAGGCAGGCCACTCATACTATAATAACAAGTTTTCTAGAGGGTAATATTCTGTCTAGGTTTGATTGTCCTAACAAAATCATCACAGATAATGCTGCAGCCTCCAACTCAAAGAAACTGATTGATTTCTATCACAAGTATCATATAACACTTGGTCATTTCAGAGCTTACTATCCTCAAGGGTATGGACTTGCAAAATCCTCCAATAAAAGTCTAATGAATATTATCAAAAAACTATTGGAAAACAATAAAAAAACTTGGAACAAGAAATTAACCGATGATTTGTGGGAAGATAGGCTTACAACTATGAAATCCATTGGAACCAGTCCCTATGAGCTAGTGTATGGAATGGAGGCAGTTTCCCCCCATCTTTAGGAGTTCCAGTCATGAAATTACTTCAAGAAGCCCAAGTGGAACCAAATCATATATAGAGGAGAATTAACCAGGCTATCCATTTACAATAAACCAGGGAGGAAGTATACAACAGAGCCCAAGTACTACAAGAAAAAGTTAAGAAGATTTTTGACAAAAAAATCAAAGCAGAAGACTTATATTTAGGAGACAAAATGTTAAAGTGGGATTCAAGAAGAGAGGACAAAGGGAAACACGGGAATTTTGACTTCCTGTGGAAAGGTCCATACATAATATATGCCTTTGGAGGAAATAATTCATATTTTCTTAAAGAATTGGATGGTGCAGAGATCGAAGGAGGACATGTAAATGGTCGGATGTTGTGTTGGGTTGTGTTATATTCTTTCCATGACTAGCCCATGTAGTTAACTGGGGGTTAGAGGGGGGGAGGTCACAGGGGGTTTGAGGGGTACTCATAACCCCACTTTATGGGGTCTAAGCATTGCCCCAGAAAATTTTGGTTTTGGACCCTATGTTAGGTTAGGCAAACCCACCTATGGTTTTGTGCATGATTTTCACACATGTTTTTTGGACGCGGTGGCTTTCGATCCATGGTTTTGGATGCAATGGTTTTCAGTCCATGGTATTATATCTTTCGGCATGTATAAATATGTATTGTAACATTGAAAGGAACATAATGAAAAATCAAGCTGGTAGTCCCGGTTTTAGGATCTAGGGGAAATATCTGTGTGTATGTGTTTTATGTGTTATGCTCTCGCATTGTTTATTTTCTGTGTTTTAGAATTCGTATGCAGGTAATTTCTGTATGAGGTTAAAACCTACATTTCGTATGAGAGTTGTTTTGGCTTCAAGGGGACGCCTTTGCTGCTAAGGGGTTTCACTCGGGCCTGTGGTAGACCCTGTCCAGTGGGAGATTTGTGAGATCGATTCTCGTGGTGAAAGTAGATGGTGAGCAGTGGAGAGATAGAGATTGAGAACTTTAATGGTCAGAGTTTTGAGTTGTGGAAACTCAATATGGAGGATCTGTTGGTGGATAAATATAAGTGGATTGCAGTAGATCCAGGTACTAAATGAATGGGAGTATCCGATGAAGAATGGAAGAAGTTATATTGGAAGGCAAAGAGCACAATACAATTGTGTGTCTTAGATTCAGTATTGTAGAACGTATTAGGGGAAGCTATGGCGAAGGCTTTGTGGGACAAGTTAGGGACTTTGTACAAATCTATATCTCTGGTGAATAAATTGTTCCTGGGGAAAAAGTTGTATAACCTAAGGATGAAAGATGGAGACTCAGTGATAGAGCATCTGAACGCATTTAATACTGTGGTAAGTTAGTTAGCATTTATTGATATTAAAATTTCAGATGAATATAAGTGCATCAGTTTGTTGTGTTCTCTACCAGATTTGTGGGATAGTTTGGTTATTGCAATAGGTAGCAATGCAATTGGCTTGTAGTTTGATGAAATAGTCTCATCCTTGCTAACAGAGGAGATGAGATGGAAAAATATGGAGAGCCAGAATGGTGATGCCTTGTCTCTACGAGGATGGTCCCAAAACAGAAATAAAAAATAAGTCATTGAGTGGGAGATCTCAATCTAGAGGGAGAACTAAATCTCCAGGAAAACCTATAAAGGTGGTGTGCTAGAAATGCGGAAAGGAAGGGCACTACAAAAGGGACTATAAATCTAAATCTCCTAATAAAGGAAATAGATTTGATGATGCTCCTTCTGCAAAGGTGAAAACCACCTCAAATGAAGGTGGGGATGTGTACTTGGCTTCTTCAAGTACACATGTAGATCATGAGGGATGGTTGATTGACTCAGGTGCATCCTTTCACTTCACTCCCCATTGATAGTGGTTCTATGAGTATGAGGAAGGCTAGAATCATTGGTTGCAGAAAAGTAAAGTTGAAGACACAAGGTGGAAGGGTTAGAACACTTCTGGGTGTTCTGCATATTCCTACATTAGTCAAAAATTTGATTTCTATAAGCAAGTTGGATGATGCATGTGTAAAAACAATGTTCGAGAAGGATACCTACAAAATGGTTCAGGGAGCATTGGTATTGATGTGAGGAGTTCGAATTGGAACTTTGTACAAGCTACAAGGTAGCATTGTTATTGATTGGTGCAATAGTTCTGTGGCTCATGAAAGTGGAGCAGAAAATATAGTGGTCTCTGGAGAGAAGACCATGTTGTGGCATCAAAGGCTTGGACATATTGGAGAGAAGGGCCTTTGAATACTTCGGGGTAAAGGTATGTAGAAGATATGAGTAATAGCTCTCTGGATTTTGATTTCTATGAAAATTGTGTATATGGGAAGCAAAATTGGGTGAGTTTCCCCTCTGGTAATAAGAGGGCGAAACAGATATTAGAACTTATGCACAGTGATGTGTTTGGACCTATGAAAGTTCCATCACTAGGTAAGTATGTGTATTATGTATCATTTATAGATGACTTCTCAAGGAATACATGGATATATTTCCTTAAGAAGAAATCTAAAGTCTTTGATAGGTTTAAAGAATTTAAGGCTCTCATGGAAAATCAAACAGAGAAGAAGATAAAGGTGCTAAGGACAGAAAATGGTGGAGAGTTTTGCAGCAAGGAATTTGAAGAATTCTATAAGAAGTGTGGTATAGCATGACAGAAGACTACTCCATACACACCTCAGCAAAAAGGAGTTGCACAAAGAATGAATAAGACATTGATGGAAAGGGCAAGAAGCATGATCAATGGTGCCAAGTTAGGATAGGAATTCTGGGTAGAGGTAGTGGATACTACATGTCACCTAGTTAACAGGTCACCTTCATCAGTGTTGGAGGATAAGACTCCACAAGAGGTATGGACAGGTAAGAAACCCTCTCTTTCACATCTAAGAGTATTTTGATGTGATGCATTTGTACATGTTCCAAGGAGAAATGAACCAAGTTGGATAGTAAATATGAAAAGTGCATCTTTATTTGGTAGAAGGATGGTTTAAAGGGTTATAATCTTTGGAACCCAGTCACATGGAAGTTTGTGTACAACCAAGATGTGGTGTTCGGAGAGGTAAAATATGTTATTAAACATGAAATCCAACCAAAGGAACCTGAGAAGATAGAGTTTGAGCTAAAGGAGGAAGAATCAGACTCTATAGCAGAGGAGGAATCAGAAGATGAAGAGCCACAAACTCCGAGTGTAAGAAGATCAGTTTGAGAAATAAGGCAGCCAGAAAGGTATAGCCCATCTACTTTCTGTTCAAATTTTTCTTTATCTATTACTGATGATGATCCCAAAACTATGAAGGAAGCAATAGATTTAGAGGATGGAAAACTCTGGAAAGAGGCCATGGTTGATGAAATGGCATCTTTGCACAAAAATGAGGCTTGGGATCTAGTGGAGTTTCCAGCTGTAAGGACCCATTGGCAGAAAATGGGTGTTCAAGAAGAAGACAAATTCATAAGGAAAGGTGGAGAAATACCAAGCTCGATTGGTAGCAAAAGGTTATTCCTAGGTGTCGGGAATTGATTTTCGTGATTTTTTTTCTCCCGTTGCTAAGGTGACTTCTATTAGATTACTTTTATCTGTTCCTACTTTTGATTTTAAGCTAGAACAGATGGATGTGAAGACAACATTTCTTCACGGGGATTTAGAAGAGGAAACCTACATGAAGCAACGTGAAGGCTTTGTGGTGAAGGGTAAGAAAGAACTGGTATGCAAGTTAAAGAAGTTTGTGTATGGGTTAAGACAGTCACCAAGGATGTGGTATTGGGAATTTGATACATTTATATGGGGACTTAGCTTCACCAGAAGCAAAGTAGATGACTGTGTGTATTTCAAATTAATTGGTGGCTGTGTTATTTGTTTGGTCTTGTATGTGGATGATATGTTGCTGGTTGGAAATGATAAATAAATTATCTAGGATTTGAAGACCCAATTGGCCTCCAAATTCAACATGAATGATCTTGGTGCCGCAAACTATATTTTGGGCATGAAAATTAAGAGATATCAAGCAAAGAGCAAGCTCTGGTTAAACCAGAGCAAGTATGTCGAGACAATACTGTAGAGGTTTAATATGCAGGATAGTAAACTAGTGAAGGTTCCTATTCCTGTAGGTTTGAGGTTATCTATTGAACAGTGTCCCAAGACATAAGAAGAGGAAGGGGACATGTCCCGTGTTCTATATGCAAGTGTAGTCGGTAGCGTGATGTATGTGATGGTCTGTACTAGACCGGATATTGCATATGCAGTGGGAGTATTGAGCAGGTTTATGTCAAAAACAGGGAAGGAGCATTGGACAACAGTGAAGCAGGTTTTCAGGTATTTTCTTGGCACTAGTGATTATCGTTTGTGCTACCAAGGAAGACCAATATTGGATAGAGTGTTGGATATTCGTTGCTTTGTTGATGCAGAATGGGTTGGAGATTCGGATCAGAGAAGATCTACAAGTGGGTATGTGTTTAACCTATTTGGAGGTGCAGTCAGTTGGATGAGTAATAAACAATCTGTAGTGGCACTATTAACTACAGAAGCAGAATACATGGCAGCCACTCATGCAAGCAAGGAAGCAGTTTGGTTGCAGAGATTATGTTCAAGTATGGGGTTAGTACAGGAAGCTATAAGGATATACTGTGACAGCCAAAATCCAGTTTTCTTGGCAAAGAACCTCACATATCATTCAAAGACAAAGCACATTGATGTTCAGTATCACTTTGTGAGGGATATGATAGAAGACAAAAGGGTGTTGCTGGTAAAGGTGGAGACTTTGAAGAATACTACAGATGCATTGATAAAATCTGAGAGCTCTGAGAAGTTCTATTGGTGTAGAGAAACAATGGGCATTGCAAGGCTGGATAAATGACAAAGCTCTCTTGTGGCCCCTTGTGGAAAGAAAACAACAAGTGGAAGAATGTTGGGTTCTGTTATATTCTTTCCATGACTAGGCCATGTAGTTAACTGGGGGTTAGAGGGGGGGAGGTCATAGGGGGTTTGTGGGGTACTCGTAATCCCACTTCATGGAGTTCAGGTAGTGCCTCGGAAAATTTTGGTTTTGGACCCTATGTTAGGTTGGGCGCACCAACCTATGGTTTTGTGCATGATTTTTACACATGTTTTTTGGACACGATGGTTTTGGATGTGATGGTTTTCGGTCCATGGTATTGGATGCTTTGGCATGTATAAATATGTATTGTAACATTGAAAGCAACATAATGAAAAATCAAGCTGGTAGTCCCAGCTTTAGGATCTAGGGGAAATCTCTGTGTATATGTGTTATGCTCTCGCATTATTTATTTCTTGTGTTTTAGAATTCGTATGCAGGTAATTTCTGTATGGGGTTAAAACCTACATGTTGAAGCATTATGTTGACCTAATTTACTAATTTTACCAGTTCAGTTGTACACACAATATCCTCCATAATGTTCAGCATTGATTAGATAGTAATTTTGGAGTTGAAGCCCGAAGAGAAGGCCCTAAGGTTCTGAAGTATTACTGTTATACATACAAATAAAGTAGTAGGGAAAAGAAGATTTGCGGAGAACAAACAAAGTCTTTTAAAGGTCATTGATCTATAGTTTTTTACTTTCCACCAGGAAACGCCATCCCCAAGTGGAGCCACTTTTATGTTCATATATTAATAGGCATCATATATCATGATTGAATTGGTTTAGCTTTAAAATATGTACATACCTTTGCTTGTTGCAAATGTTTTCCATATTCAAAATCAAAAATAAAAAAATGTAAAGAGGGCATGTCCTAGAAAAAGAATAAAAGGACAAAAAGAATGAAAAGGTCAGAAAAAAATAAAAAAATGAACCCCAATAAAAATAAAAAGACCATGAAATTGTGCAAGTCAAAATGCTAGTATTATTTCACTTTTTGTATAAATGATTATGTGCAACTTGTTACTTATGCCACAATCCATGGTACCCAAATAGTTTAATCTTGGTTATTCCATGTTTTGAATTTCATGCTTAGAAATAGAGAATAAAATCTGACCAAACTATTTAATCTTGGCAGATAAGTAGATAGGTAGAGTGAATAAAAGGATTCTCAACAGTTTAATCTGAGCCCTTGGGTGTAATAAGGATAGGCCTAAATAGATTTCCATTGTAAAAGAAAATAAAAGTTTGATAAGGGTTTGCCAGTTTAAGTGCACCCTAATAAAAGAAGAAAAAATGGTAGGATAATTAGGTAGGGTAAGTAGATGAATGGTTGCAGAATTACGTATGATGAATGATTATCTAGATATCAAGTCATATACTTTCACCATCAAAAGCACTTAAAGATATGGATGACAATGAAGACATTTACATCATCGACAAAAGTCAAACTAATTAACCTCCTCACTCATTTTCCCCCTCAATTTTAATAATTTCCCATAAGTACTAAAGGCACCAACAACTTGAAAGTTAAAGGGGCTCAGAGCATTTCTCTAACTTCTAGAGGGACCAGACCCTTTGTATAATAACTTGCAATCCCTAAGTGATAAAGCCCCTTCATCAAAATTCACCCCCTCCATAATTCATTCATTCCCTTCAAATCCTTTTCCCAAGGTAAAATCACTCTTTTACTTAGGAAAAATAAATGGTTCTTTATAAAAACCCCCCGAAACGCATTTCAGCCGAAGTCATAATGTTGGATGATGAATGAATTTTTGGAAACATTTACTTAGTGCATTTTCTTTTTCCATGGTCATATTAACTCTTAGTTCTTATTATTTTTTTAACTCCCGAAACAAATTACCCTTTCCTGTATTATTAATAAAAATCCCAAAATAAATAAATATCCCATCCCGATGGTTTGGAAAATAAACCATAATAGAGTTAGCTAAGTTGGGTTAATTAATCGAATCGTGATTAATTAAGAGCCAAAACCCTCGATGTGTTAAAAAGGAATTAATTAATCACCTGGATTAAATAATAGCCTCTTCACCAATACATTCACCCCTAATATCATTAAAGTTATTAATCCTTTACTCCACCAATCATATCATCCCCAATATAATTAAAGTCATTTTAATTATGTTAATTATGCCATCGGACCCCCTCCATTAACTCCCTAACACTTGCCGTTGTCAACTACCACACGATCTGCCTTCCCTCATCCAACAACTCTCGCTCATATTGCACAGGCCTTTTGGTTGAACGTTAACTACCCGACACAAGCTATTTTGACTTTTCACTGATGCTACGTGTCATCTGTTATCACTCAGGTTGTTCCCAAAAGTTGTAATAAAGGGAATATGGCCGAGGTAACCACAGACCAGTCTTTCAGACACAGATTCTAGCCAATCTGCATCCAGAGAGGGCTCCCTCTTTATGATTTAACTTTGTTTTGAAAGGTATTAGGCTAGTTATGATGTTCAGGGGTTTTGTTTGATTTTTTGGATGATAAGATTCAATAGAACAAAGGTGTAAGTCTGAGAGGTTCGGTCCATTGGGCTAATGGAGTCAATGATGATGGATTTCTGGATTTGGTCTCTTAACAGAGGATAGTTTCACAGAGCAAGGTAGTCAAATAGGAAACAAACAAAGATTTGTATCAGATGGAATGGGCTTAAATTGGTTGAAGGGCAGTTAAGAATCCTTCAACATATTTAACACCGGAAAATGGATGAATACTACTAAGGTGCAGTTAAGAATTCCCAAGCAAATAATCAATATGAGAGAATTAGGAAACTTGAGCAATTAAGAGTTACACTATTTATACTAATCCTGAAGAAAACACAGAGAACGATAATGAATGAAACACAGAGTGCAGTCAAGCAAATTATGAATTAATCTTTATCATTACCATTTAGATTGTGAAACACGGGTGATATATATGAAAACTAGAAAGATTACAAAACAAAAGATAAGGGGACTTATTGGTCCACTGGTTGATTCAAGAATTCTGTAACAAGTCCTCTGCTTAAATTCTACATTCAATAAGTCCAGCAACAATTGATTCCAACAGCCTTTGTATTCCAAAATTTTAGTATTACAGCAAAGTCTAAGAATGGCTCACCAACCCCAAATACTCTGAATGGGGGTTTATTTATACAAAAATATCTTTACAAAATATCTCATGGAGATAATATCTAGTGATGAATCATCATTTTTTACAAAATATAGAGACATATAGTCTCGAAAACAGGGAAAAGATAAATTGTTTGGTGTGCTAGCTGCTTTGTCCCGTCAGATGTGCTGGAGGTAGACTCTGTGAGTCGATTTACAACTATTTTCCACTGATACTCTGTGATGGCTGCCTCGGCTTTGTCAGATTCTCTTGGAATCTGATTTGATACGCTTTGACCCATATGACCCTCATTCATTTTTGTTCTCTGCATTATGGTAGAAGACCCAAAGTTTTCATTTCACGAAAGATACCAAAGATACAAAAGGTAAGTTTATAGAAGTTCTAACATACTTTTCCACCACTTCTATTCTGGTAATTTATGTCTCTGAAGCTTTCTTAAGGTTTCATCAGTCTCTGTGTACCTGAAGAAATTGGGTTGGATGGTGACTAGATGTTTCACTTCATGCTCAATATAAAATAAATTTTCTAAGTTGTCATAGAGGCTTTGGCCAGATGGAAGTGCTTTTACTTCTGAAGTGCTCGTTGATGAAGTAATTTGATCAGCAACATATTTATTCAACTTGTGCATGTAATCTACATGTCCCATCAGGTGGTCATTACTTCCTAAAGGACTTAGTAAACCTTTATTATGTAAAACTGTGAACTTCTCTGTGAAAGAGTTGATCTCCACCTGCATGTCCTGGCATCTCCTTTCCAAATTTTTCATCAACTTTCTCTTGTTTAGAGCTCTCTTGATTTCCAGAATGGTGCTTATCCTGTTTGTGATTTCCAGTGCTTGCAGTTCTTCGCTGGTCCCGGTGTTCAAAAAATGTATTAGCCGGTTAGCTTGTTCAGGCATCTATCCCAATAAATCTCTTATCTTTTGAATCTCTACTTGGGCATCTCCTATCACGTCAATATGCTCATAATGACTTGGATAGATCTCCACATATTACTAAGGGATTGATTGATGTTGGACCACAAAATGCCTTTGATTTCTGCCAGAGGTTTATCCAGAGAAAGATCTTTTTCCAATGCTCTCACCTTATTCTCTAATGTTTTAACCTCTCTTGTTTTTTTTGCCAGATTCATCTTGGATTTGTCATAATTCTTTTCCAATTTCTCTTTTACCACTTTCAATTCAGACACTTGTAGCTTTAATTCTTCCATAGCCTTTATTAGCTATTATATGCTCATGTTAGTATTGTTGCCTGGTGCTGCTGCTGTTGCTGATGTTGATGATGTTCCTGTAATTATCTCTATTGTGGATGTTGGAACAGTGGGAGGGAATGTTGTTACAAGTGTGGAGGGGGTAGTAGTCACTGTAGGGATTACTTTAGGAGGTTGGGAGGTCAACTCTCCCTACTTTTCCTTTAGTGCATTTTCCAGGGCCTGCTCTGTATCAGTTAACCTTTCATTCAGCTTCATGAGCAAGTCCATCATTTCCTCTTCTAACTTCTGTTGTACACTTTCTGCTATCTGTGGATGCATGGAAGGAGGCAGTTTCAACTGCTTCCTTAAGGCAACAATATCTTCCTCTTTCTTCTTCATTAATGCCTTTATGCCTTTAGCATCTTTAGGATTATGTCCCAGTTCAATGATAATCTCCTCAAAAGATTTTATCCTATTGTCCTTGGCTAGAGAAGAGGCTTTCTCCAAATCTAGTTGAGCAGAGCTATTGTCCAAGTAATTTTGTAACTTATGAGCCAACATTTCCTTATTAGCTAGTGTGGAGTACACCATCTCTCCAGTCTGTTTGTGAAGCTCAATCCGGTCCATGGGATGAATATCCTTGGATATAACCTCCAGATTTTTCCTAATGTAATCAATTGTTGATTGTGGTTGTTGCACCTTGGGCTTAAAATAAGTCATGATCATTTTTCCCTCTTTAATGTCATAGGCTACCATTAGTTTTTGCTGGTTTGTGGGGGCCATCTTAAGATATTGGTTGTAAATATGAAGCCTTAGTGGGTCGTTTCTAGCCTTTATCTCCGTGAATGTCATTTTGATGTCGGAGGCCTGTTTACTTTATGGCCTAGTGGATGAAACTTCTATAGTGTTTTTCCTTTCTAGCTCTTGGCTATGTGAGCTAGTTGATGTCTCTATCATTGGAGAAATCTGCTGGCTGACTGCCCTTTCACCTCTTAGACTCTCCATGGTTTCTTCAAATATTTACTCTTTTAATAGAGGATTGAGTCTTTTCCTCTTTTCCCCTAGCTGTTCTGGAGGCCCACTGATAGGTGTGGCGTCTTCCCTATCTCTCTTCTTGCCTCTTTCCCCATTTAAAGGAGTTTGTAATGTAGGAATCTCTGCTGCTTTGGTTGGGACTAGAGGAATTTTCCCCTGTTGATTAGTCATTGTAGGTTTCTCTGTGTATGCCACTTCCTTGCGCTTAGAAGACCCTATAACTGGTGTGTTGGTTTCTTGTACAAGCTTCTGAGAAGTTCTAGCAGAGGATGTACCAACTCCTTTTTGTTGATGTAGCTTGAAAGATACATGTCCAAAAGAGTCCAGGTCAAGGGTTTTTTCAAGGTCTTTCATAGATCTTTCCATTTTTTTTTTCTCACTAATTTCCTCTATTAATGTGCCCTCTACCCACTCATCCTGATTAGAAAACTGTTCAATTCCAGGGATCCTATGATGTACATAAACCGATAGCCTATTCTTTACCTTTCTGTCACTTGTAAACTATATGGGTCATATGGCACCCACCGAAAACTTTTCTTCAACTTAAGGCGTTCTTCTAATATCTTCTCAGCATCTTTCTAGGCATCTCTAGAATGGATGACATAAGGGCCTAACTAGTTCTTGATTCTTAGTTGGGCCTTCTTCTTTGCATTACAAAAATGATCTAAATATGCCTTTATTATATGTTTGAAATATTCTAATGCAAATAGTCTCATGGGTACATATTTGGGTAGCTTGAAAGGGCACAGTTCGCAGCCATATATTCTGATTTCAGTGTGATTTTGGTACAGGTACCAGTCACCTATCCTGTACCGTTTGGAAAGATGTAGAATCTTTTTCATGTGACCAGAGATCCTAGGAGGGGGGACTCCTATCAGCAGAGTGGATGCTTTATGTACAAACAAGTCAATGAATTCATCATAGGTATAAGGATAGTCATAGTTATTATGGAAAACTGAGGTCTAAAAGATGATAGACCTTTAATTTCCCTTTGATTCCAACCTCCTGATGGGGAAAGAAATTTTTTTTGTATGATAATATAACATAAGGTGGTACATGAAAGATGTATACTTGAAGACTCCTTCTCTATCCAGGCTCAAGAATTGCTCATGCATTTTATTAGCAATGAAAGTGGCATAGTCATACTTAACATCAGGAGGCTGTCCTAGGGTAAATATTGACAGTAAAACTAGGGTGATCTCATCCACAAATTCACTAGTATTAAATCCCAAGATCAGGGATATCATGTCAAAAACTAGTTTGCGAGTGTCAATGAACCAGGTCTGCAGAAAGGGAGGTGGGCCTTGGGGCTGGTAGTCTAGTTTCATGAACATCTAAGTAATACGGGTTATTTCTGAATTGGACAATTGAGGGGATTTTTCGAGTAGATATCCCATGGACAGACGAGCAAGGGGCTCAGTGGAATGGAAGTGTAGCATCTCATTGATGAATTCAACAATTATGTAAAAAATAACAGTTTGAGATGGGGACATGACTGCTTTAAGGATAGGGTCATAATTGGCATAGCACTGGTGAATGATGTCTCGGAAAACATGAATTGAGGGAATGAAGTACATGCGAAGGTTGGACTCCCATAACCCAAAAATATCAAAGTTGTTTTGATAGCTATCCCTGATTTGGTAGAAGGCTTGAATATGGTTCACGTTTCCATACAAATCTTTAATTTGGAAATATTTGTCGACCAGAGCTAAGTAATCCAAGCCTTTATGAGGTGCATTGAGCGGCGCAACACTCAAGGCTGCGGGAGCTTCCATGTTTGGTTCTTGTGTTTTGAAATTGGAGTTCAGGCTTTATGTAGAAAATTGGACTGACTATTAGTTTTAGGGGCCTCTTTAAAGTAGCTTCAAACTAATTTTTTCTTGAATTTGGTTCTTCATGTAGAATTTGTAGTGAAAAATGTAAATTACAGGGTTACTAGTAAAAATGGATAAATACCTGGGTATACAGAGGAAAACCGTACACTAGCAAGTGTTGACAGACTGAAGAGCGCATTGCTGTGGTCTCTTTGGATGAGCGGGCCCAAATCTGATGGTTGACGGCATTGGGATATGGTAGAGGTTTAACACTGCAAGCTCGACACAATAAAGTGCATTTTTAATGGTATCGGGGCGGATTTGATTGGTTTGTGAGGTGATTAAGTTAGGCTATTAATCAACCTTGATGTTGATTAATCCCAAGGTTTTGCGTGCGGGGAGGGTTGTTAATCAGCTCTTGATGAACTTATTAACTCCCAAAACATACATTTATGGTTGTATATCAACGAGGGGTGGGAATAAGTAATATTGGGATTTTATTATATATTTACAAAATACAGGGAAAGGTGATGATTTTTATACGGGATTTACATAATAAGTCAGAGTTAACATGAAAAAATGATTTTAAAAACAAGCGCTAAATTATAATGTTTAAAAACTTAGGCTTAGGGTTAATAAAAAGGGAATTATGTGATATTTGTACAAATTTCCTAAGTAAAAGGAGTTTTACTTAGGCCTTTAATGAAATGAGATGGAGTGATTTGGGTGACATTTAAGCAGATCTTAATATCTTTGGGGGATGTTAGTGAATGACTGGGGAAAGGGATGAAGGGGAGTTAGTCATGAAACTGTACCTTCCTTGAGTAGCATCAAAGTATCTACTTTGCACTTGTGATGGGACTGAAAGTCAACATATTCACACAATACATCACAAGCCATATTTTGCAATACCATTCTGCCTACCCAGCCTACTTTGCCTAGTATTTTTCTTCTGCTGTCTTTGGGTGCATTTGAACTGGCAAACCCTGGTCATCTTCTTTTTCTTTTCATGCCAATCCTACCTAAATCTACACTTATAACATCCAAGAGCTCAGATTTAACAGTTGAGCTCCTTTGCTTCACTACCTATATACTTATCTGCCAATATTGAACAATTTGGACAGATTTTATTCTCTATCTCTAAAACAAGTAAATTCAGACATGAACTAGCCAAGATTGAGCTGTTTGGCCATTCATCAATGGTGGCATAAGTCAACTAGCTGCACACCATCAGATTATTACAAAAAATCGAATAGTAGTGGCATTTTTTGTTTGGGGTTCATTTCTTTCACTTTTTTGACCATTTCATTCTTGTTTCCCTTTGATTTTTCTTTTAGGGCATACCCTCTTTACATTTTTTAAATTTTTTGATTTCTTGACAATATGGAAAACCTTTGCAACCAGGGAAGGTATGAACATATTAGAGAACTTCATCAATGTCAATCATGAAATATGACAACTATTCATATAGGAGCATAACATCATCCAATTTGTGGCATCGCGCGACCCTCTGCTAAAACCACCAACTTCTCAAAATTTGTGTGATGAAAACCATTACTGCTCCTGCTTACTGTCTCTATTGAACGACAAAGTGTCCCATCGATTAGCTTACACCAACTGTAGTTTTCCCATTCACCCACCAAAAGTCATTGACTTTGTGCATAAAACAAAAATACTCATTTTTTTCCCTTTTTACTGAGAAAATAAACTTTTGTCTTCCATGCACGCACAGAGTATGTCGAGACTAGTAACTTACTCCCAACTACCAACCACCATCAGTCGCTAAACTCTAGGTCATTGCAAACTACTGTGCGCACCCAACAATGCATTCACCATAGCCATTTGTCCCTTCAGTCAACCATACCAGGTATTTACCGCATTTCCTTCTCAAAAACCATATTTTCGTGCTGAAACCTCCACCAAATTACTCTAAATTCAAGTAATCTAGTACAATTAAGCTATTTCATATCCCCAAGGTTTCCCCAAGCACCTGTTTTATCTGAAATCCTTGAAAATGAAAGAACCAAGGATGGAAGCTCCTGTTTCCCTAAATGTCACGCCAATCACTACTCCCACAGGGATTTGGACCACCTTCCCTTGGTCGATAGATATTTTCAAATCAAGGACCTTACTTTCGATGAAACCCCCTTGAAGCTATACTACAAGTATCAGGACAATTATATGAACAATGCTGATAAAATAGGTCTTTGGGAGTCAAACCTACCTAAATATCAATTCCCCACTGTCGATATTTTCCTAGATATTGTCCACCAATGCCATGCAAACTATGACCCCAATATGAGAGATGTAATGTCCCCTAACCAGAAATTCTTTTTCACCATTACAGTTGAGTCTATAAATGAAATGTTGCAATTACAGCTTGGCGAGGACTTACTCCCCTTTCCATTGCTCATTTACTTGAAAAATCTTCAAGGCTGTCCAATTCTAAAATTAACCAAGTCAGTTAGACTTTCATAGAAGAAAAATATAGATCAAAAGACCACCCTCCTTGCATGTCATGTGCCTTTACTGGTCTGGGCAGGGATATTGTCACCATGTTTGCTTGCATTATGGGTTTTACCACTAGTGAGTATGTAGATGAAATGACCTTTGCGTACATGACTATTTTCACCCTTGGCCAACCTCCTGCAGCCAAATATGACTATGCTGCATTCATTGCCGATAAGGTGCATGACCAATTCATGAGCTTAGAGAATGAGAGAGTATTTAAATATTCTTCAGTCCTATATCATCTTTTCTTCTACTACCAAACTGATAAATTCCCTTTCTCTATACAAAAGCTTGAAACTAGAGGGAACCCTAGGTTAGTCATCTTCTAGACTTCCATTTTTCATAATTTTCCTTCTTCTCCCCATCCTTATACAACTTTATTAATCAATTTGTGCATCGAGTAACTACCATACTGAGAGGAAGCCCCCCTCCCATAATTAGTGATGAAATTAAGAGAATTATTCAGTTATCCAAGCAATAAAAGGTTGGGGACTAGTACTTGTACAAGAACCATACTGAGATCAGAATTTATGGGTGTGAGTTGCCTCCGCTTAAACTGCCCAAATAATTGCCCATGAGATTATTTGCCCTGGAATATTACAGAAAAATGATCAATTCTGATTAAATCCACTTTATGAAGACTAAGAAGAAAACTCGTCTTATGGATAAACGACTTCCAAGCCCACTGGTTATAAGTGACAAGCTGAAGACTCATGATGAGTACATTGAGAAACTGCACAAACAAGCCAAAAGTCAAATAAGCTCTTCCACAGTGAAAGCACTACCTATAGGAAAAGTGTTGTATGATGGTTTGGGAAATCTTTTGTAAATTGAGCATGAAGTGAAACATATGTTTACTATTCAGCCCAATTTCTCTAAGTACACGGAATATGAAGAAATATATAGGAAATTGATCTGGATGAAGATACCAAAATGAAGAATGGTGGACCAGTATGACCGATATCCTATGATTTACTATGGTAACTCTGAGGTAAATATAAAATATTTACTGAGGTAAAGTCTATTAACACAGGTAAAGAGTATGAGGAACAGGTAGAGAGTATCAGTAAGGAAAAGTAAGCAAAGATCCAGCACACAATTACTAAAGCAACAACAAATGGAAAATCTTAGTTTCAACCTCCATTTCATTCACAAATAAAGGGACAACAACAATTAGTTTTCCATCTGTCTCTATCATTTTGTAAATGATATTTTGTATTCCCTAAAATAAATCTCATGTGGTTATGAGATAATTTTGATGTAATTTTTGTATAAATACTTCTTCATTCAAAGTATTGCGGGTGGATTCTATAGCATCCCTGTGAATCTATGCTATCCAGCTAAGAAAGCTTTTGTACTCTAATTTGGACTTTGCTGGAAAAGGAATGAAAGTTGAGGACATTTCACTAGATTCACGTGCAACGTAATCACAAATAGGTATTCTATCCTTATGATTTTATGTTCTTTCTATATGTTTCAATGTTTAACGCATCTTAAATCTAAATGGTAAAATAGTCAAAGTGTATCAGAATTAGCTTTATTACTCTCTGCTATCAACAATTTACCATTTCTATGCTTTCTTCTAAACTATCTCGATAAAGGAATTCTTAACTTCTCCTCTATGCTTGTAGTTTTTCTCTAATGAGTCCTTGGTATAGGATTCTTAATTTCCCTCTGCTAGTTGACCTATCTTCTTTTCCTCTTTCTAATCCCAACTTAAGGATTCTTGATTTCCCACTAGTTTTGAGCAGAACTATCACCCATTCAAGCCCCAAAGTTTGTTTTTATTCTACTATCCTGCCTGTTGAACTCATACCTCAGCAATTTGACTTAATCTAGTGAATTATCCCTGATTGACTCCATAGCCCAATGGCCTAGAAGCCTAGTTTTCCCATTTGTTTTAGAATTCCACCACTGTCAAACAAAACAACCTCACTAAACATTAATACTAGCCTAAAATATTTTCAAACATAGCTAAATCATTAAGAGATAGCACTCTTTGGACTTGGGTGGGCTAGCACCTGAGTCTAAAAGTTGATTTGTGGTTACGTTGGATCCTTTCCTTCTTTCAATAACTTCTAAGGAAAATATGAGAGATAAATCTCGGAGCAGGGTTCCTTTTTTTGTGTCAAGCCCCTTAAAAAATGAAACAAGGTTCTTGGAGAAGAGTTCCTTTTCTTATGTCTACCTCCTTAAAAAATGAAACAAGCTCTTATGAGGATAGTTGTTCTACTATGTCAACCTTGTTAAAAATGAAATAGGTCCTATGAGTAGAGTTCATTTTCTTGTGTCAAGCTTGTAAAAAATGAAACAATGTCACTGGAGTAGAGTTCCTTTGCTTGTGTCAACGTCCTTAAAAAATGAAACAAGGTCTGAGAGAAAAGTTATTTTTCTTGTGGAAAGCTCATTAAAAAATGAAACAAGGTGTCATGAGCATAGTTATTTTCCTATTTCAAGCTCATTAAATGAAATAGATCCCCTTCCAATTAGAGTCTTTGATTAGATCTTGTAAATTCCTAATCGAGTCTTTCACTTGATCTCGTAAATGAACCTTCATTCCATCCGCCTGTTAGTACTCAATAATCTGCTTACGTGCATGAAATTAACATTGGGGGGCATGTATGTTATGAAACCAGCTCAAGAAAAGATAGAAAAGATAGATCAACGCCTCAGAATTCAGCCTCTTCGATGGGACAACCTCCTTTACATTACATAAATGAACAATTATTCAATGATTCAAATGACAAAACCTCCTTTCTATATATAGGAGTCCAAGGAGTCACAATATAACCCAACGAACCTAACAATAATAATATAAAGCCACAAAAATAACAATAGAGGGATTCTATGGGGCACAGTAATAACAATATGGGGGAAATAGGGGCACAACAATATTAATAAGGGGTATAACTACAATAGTAATGGGGTAATCACTCGTATTATGGGGACCCAACATAAGATGAAAGACCTAACTAGTTACTGCTTTACAAATATTTAATGATGAAGTTCACTTCTGGGAATACTAGGGGTCTGGGTAGAAAAGAAAACAAGGATTGATGAGTAGTAGAATGAAACAAGCATCTCCGGATATTATCTTTATCTTGGAAGCTAAATGTTCCATTCAAAAATAAAAGAAATACATAGCAAATGGCTCAATGAATTTGAGTTTCTAGAAGTCAAAGCAGAGAATACAGTAGGAGGCATACTTACTCTTTGGAACCCCCAAAATATTGACATAATATATGCTGAGGCATTGAGAAATTATTTATCAGTGGTTATTCAGCCTGTGGGAGATAGGGAGACCTATCTGGTCACGAACGTTTATGGTCCTCAAAGAATGGATGATAAACTCAGGTTTCTAGATTCTGTTGTGGATCTTAGAAATAGACATACAGGATTACCATGGGTATGGTCGGGTGGGGGGGGGACTTCGACATGATCAAATCACTTTCGAAGAAAAAATGAGGAACCAGAACTCTAAGCAAAGACTCTTTAGCATTTCAAACTTTTATAAATAATATGAAGCTAGTTGACACTGATTCGAGTAATGGTCTCTTCACTTGGAACAATAAAATAGGAGGAGAGTCTCAAGTAGCCTCAAAGTTAGATATATTCTTAATCTCAGAGGACCTTATACTCATTGATAAGGAAATGATAGCGATAGTTCTCCCCTTCGGAGGATCATATCACTGGTTGGTTCAACTAGAGGTTCACAGTATTGGTACCCCCAAGAATAGACCTTTTAGATTTGAGAATATTTGGCTTACTCACCTCGATTTCATTAGCAATATTGCAAATTGGTGGTCACAAGATTTGCATATTCAGGGTACAAGAATGTTCCTTCTACAAAAAATACTAAACCATATCAAGCTCAAGCTCAAAGAATGGAACAAGAATGAATTTGGAAATATTTTTGAAGAAAAAAAATATGTTGAAGATAAAATGCAGGAAATAAAGCAAGCCCTTATCATAGATGGCATCGATAAAATCAAAAGTGATCAAGTCACCAAAGATCAACAAGAGTGGGAGAATTTATGTAAACAAGAGGAAATATTTTGGAGACAAAAATCTAAAGTTCAATGGCAAAAAGAGGGAGAGAAAAACACTAGATGTTTCCATAGATATACCATCGTTAACAAAGCTTACAATAGGATCTCTTTAATCAAGGATGAGGGAGGGAATTTTCTTAATACGGTGAAGGTATAGAAGCTGTGTTAGTCTAGCAATTTTAAGGTATAGCAAAGGAAACCATTTTAGATAGAGAGCATTTCATCAGGGATTTAACAAGACATATACCTAGGCTAGTGTCTAGAGAGGATAATTTCAACCTTAATAGGCTAGTGACTAAAGAGGAGGTTAGTGAGGTCCTAAAAGAAATACAAAATTGCAAAGCACCTGGCCTTGAAGGTTTCAATATGGATTTCTTTAAACCTTGCTGGAATATTGTTAAACATGATATTCTTAATGTACTGGAAGATTCCAGAATGAATAGAACTATTTTGGAGGTACTCAATACCTCCTTCATATATCTGATCCCTAAACATGACAATGCTCAAACTCTAGACAGGTTTAGGACCATAGCTTTGTGCAATGTGGTATACAAGATAATTTCCAAGGTTGTGGCCAATAGACTCAAACCTCTTCTTCCTTCACGAGTCTTTGTAGAACAATCTGGTTATGTGGAAAGCAGACAAATTATTGATAACATCATTCAATCACATAAGGTGGTTCACTCTTTGACTAGCAATTGGAAGGTTGGTATGATCATGCAATTGGACCTGGCCAAAGCTTATGATAAGTTGAATTTGACCTATATGAGGAAATTTCTTATTTCTTTTGGATTTTATCACAATTGGGTTAGATGGGTCATGGCCATAGTAACTTCTTCCAGATTTTCAATATTGGTTAATGGTTCTCTATCTGAGACTTTTATTCCTTCAAGAGGTATCAGGCAGGGCAATCCACTCTCTTCCTTTCTTTTCATCCTCATGATGGAAGGACTTGGTTGATCTATCAAGCATGCAAAAGATGTTAATAAGATTAAGGGTGTAACAACACAGGTAAAACTAAAACTAATATCAAAAGAAAAACAATTATTTCAATGAAATTATACCTGTATATACCTGTATTTTCTCGCTGCGAAGAGACCACAAGATTTGGGGACGACTCTCCTCCCAACTGTAGGCTCAATTGTGCAGGATTCTGCTACAACTTGCCACCCCCGAGCCCTCAATCAACGACTACTGCCAGTATTCCTAAGTCTCAATACTCTCCCAAGAGAATGAAGACAGAACCTCAGAATGATCCCCCCTTCCATCCTCCTCATCATTCCTTAAATAGAAAAAACATTGGATGGGAAACCACATGCACACCTCCATGTGTCTGCATGCCACATGCCCACCCTCCATGTGTCGGCATGCTAA
>APFE031171925.1:252098-276976 GCA_000404065.3 Pinus taeda | reverse complement strand
TTTGGAATATTTTTACCCTTATGTTCAATTTTTGGAACTCCTCAATGTGCTCCATTATTGAACCCTTTTGTTTGAGACTTATCAATTGGCTAAAAAAAGTGTTGCTTTTTGTATCCTCATAATGTGCCATCAATTCTTCCGTAAAAATTGGCCCAAGTGATAAATTGTTTACGAGAGCAAAGCCATTGATACCATACAAACTGATTTGGTTCCAAATATAAAGTTGTCATATGTACCTTTTGTGTGTTTTGCACATTATTGAGCGAAAAATTGCTCCATCTGTAATATCCATGTTGTGGGATCCTTGCCATCAAACTTCCTCATATCGATTTTTGGAATATGGTGGGTCTTCGATCCCACATTAGAGTTTATGAAATCATGATTAACATTTATTTTGTTCACATCATGAGTTTCCTTTACAACCTTTTCACCATTAGTAAGTATTTCTTGTAGAAAATTTGTCAAATTTGTCTTCAAATCTGCCATGTCTATCTTCAAATTTGTCTTCAAATCTACCATGTCCCTCTTTAAATATGTCTTCAAATATGTCTTCAAATCTATCCTCAAATTGTCCATCTTAGCTTCCATGCCCTTTATCTTAGATTCCATGCCATTTATCTTAGCTTCTGTTATCTTTTGTGAGCGTGACATTTGTTGCACTTGTTCTTGTAATTTTGGTATATCATGTAGCATTTCTTCCTCTTCTTCATGAGTCATGCTAGGGCTTTCTGGTTCCTTACTAGGTGTTTTAATTTTCTTTCTTTGGGGCATCTGTTATCGATAATAATGTTCTACTATGGCCTTTGAATTCCTTCAAAATAAATTTTCAACAATCTTAAGCAAAAATTTAAAAGAATATACACACCTATTTTCACTTTGTAGGAGCTTGATATTGCCTCTGATGTATCTCTATACTTTCAGATCATCTAGTTCTTAAATTGTGACCTGTAGTAGCCCTCTATATCCTCTTTCCAATGTTGCCAATCTGATCCAAATTGGATTCTCCAAGGAAGAGTTATGCAAAATCTCCCACAGTGACTTGATTATAGACTAGTTCAGTAGAGCGAACTTGTACGATGTGCCACGAGTCACTTTTTCGACCTTTGGATCTGAAAAATATATAAAAGAAACTAAAATCCATCCTATTTCTGTATCTTCTTACGAAATTTCAATTAGATGCTCAGAGAGAAAGTTATGACGATTTTTCCTAGGTCACCTGTTTGGAATGAAATTCAGGAGTCTACAAGAAGACCAAATTCCTCAGATAATATCTCCGCAAATATAGCGCAAACAACTCTGAAATTCAGATCCGAAATTCAGCACGATTTCGTCTCAAATGATTTTTTTTTTAGCTTCTGAAACATCGCAGAACAAAAGTTATAGCAAAAATGCCACGATGACCTATTTGGAGTAGCGAAACCCTATAATCTAAAGCTCTGATACCAAGTGTTATGAAACCAGCTCAAGAAAAGATAGAAAAGATAGTTCAACGCCTTAAAATTCAGCCTCTTCAAGGGGGCAACCTCCTTTACATTACATAAATGAACAATTCTTCAATGATGCAAATGACAAAACCTCATTTCTATATATAGGAGTCTAAGGAGTCACAATATAACCCAGCCGACCTAACAATAATAATAATAAGCCACAAAAAATAACAATAGAGGGATTCATGGGGCAATAATAACAATAGGGAATAATAGGGCAACAACAATAAATAAAGGATGCAACTACAATATTAATGGGAAAAACGTTAGTAATATAGGGACCCAACATCCCCTCTCCTTCAAAAGTGTGTCCTCACGCTTGAGTAGATCTGGATGCTTCTGTTAAAATAAGCATCCTCCCATGTGGAATCTTCAGTAGATAAGTTCTTCCACTTGATAAGATACTCTGAAATTGATCGATTTCGTAGCTGTCAAGTTTGACTAGTATGGTTGGGGAAATTGGGGAAACAGGGTATTCCATTTGCTAATGGCAGTGAGTCACTCTTGCATGCAGCAATCTTCCACTTAATCTCCATGGTTATTGGGCTGGGAACTCTTCTTGTATTTTGGTTATCATACCATTTTCAGAGCATCAATTTTGGTTTTGGGTCAATGTTGCCAACTCCATTCAGGGTTTTCAGTGTGTTTAAGAGAATTAATTGAGTTGATGTATGTTGCAATACTCTTAAGCCTTCATTCCATGTTTTCCTTTCCTTATCCAGTTCTGTATCAACATCATTATTTTTCAATCGTGATACTTGTTTCATGTCATTGATGGGGGATAAATCAAGGTCCTCCTATGACGAGTCACTTCCTGTTGACATCTGCACACCATCTAGGAAGTTGACTTAGAAACATTCCTTGGTACCTTGGTGCTGCATACATCAATGGAAATTTTCCTCACTCTCATCGATAAGTTTGCATCAATGGACTTTGACCAAAATACTCTGTGTGGTGTTTGACATCAACTCATTTATTCAAACCATATAGATTGTACAGTAGTACCTTGAGAGCCATTAATATCATCGGTGGTATCTCTCGAGTTTGTTAACAACTTACATCATTAGCCAGTAATCAAATTGTATCTACCATGTTCGACCTCAGCTCATTGATTCACATGGTTAGACTCATACGTTGGAGGCTAGGGATCTAGTTTCATCCATCCAAGCTGTGATTTTAGGAGTTATAGAAAGATCATAATGTATGATGGTCATGATCATATAGGCAATCATCTAGTCATGGGTCCACCATTTGTCATTTGTGTATGCTTATTTTTATCATTGTACATGTTATGTTAGCCTATGTGATGAGTATGGGAATGGCTCCCTTACCAACAAATATGTCATGATGAAAATGTATTGTAATAGATGAAGCTTACTAGTTCTTCTTGTTCTTGACTTGTCACATGTAAATCACTTTTCATTAATCATCATTTTTTACTTTGCGATTTAGGGGGAACTCTATTATAAGTCATTTTTTCACATCCAATGAATAGCCCTCCTAATGGGATCAATCAACATCATATTCCCCCTTTTCAACATCTTGCACAAATCCCTAAGCATACATGTTTCATTCCCTAGAGTTTCTACCTAAAATTGTATCATCTGAGCCAAATTTAGGACCAACGCACCCTATCCTCTTACTAGATAATGTTCATCTACAGGTTTCTCCACTGTGGCCTGTGTTGATCACCTACATGTTGCTCCCCTTTACATCTATGTTGGTTCTAGAAATTTGGGAAAAAGAGATAAATTTCAGAAGCGTCCTATTATGAAAGATTCCCGAATTTGTTACAACCATTTACCTCAGATAAAACATTTGGATCCTATTCTACCCTAATTTGGAATTTCCATTCCTTATCCTTTGATCTCATCCTCCCATCAAAGGTTGATCTAAAATATTAGATTGTTAATTGGATAAGAACTCCCAACTTACCCCACTCCTCTATATATTTACAACCTTCCATATGCAAGGGGTTGGATTTTGGAGAGTAACATTACCCTTATGCTGATGTGGTGAGAGGTTTAATTTCATGCATTTAGGTTGATTGGAGATGGACATTGTAATAAGGAAAGGACAAGTTAGCCTTGGAGGAGCTATTCTATACGATCAACACCTATTTATGGTTGTAAACTCCTTCCATTTATACTAATCCAAATAATTCTCTTCTTTCCTATATGTGATGTTGTTATTTCATGTATTTCAATACCATGTTGGTCTATTGAATATAGTATGTATATAATATTTCATAGATCTCGTAGTTTATTGGCTTGTGTTATTTGACTGTGCAAGTTCTAAATTTGGCAACCAGAGTTGGAATTGGAGCATTCAAGCTAAAGGAGTGGAGTTGGTGACAGCTTCCAGGTAGGCTTCATATCGTCATCTATTTACTTTAAGGAAAGATTGTATTCCTTGTCTCTCTATTGTTCTAGGTTAGCCACCAAACCTAGAGGAGATACTTTTGTCTACAATCGTAAATCCCATATAACAATAATTTTCATCAATATACTAATACAAAGAATTTCTTAAGGGGATGACAATGCTATGAACATAACTATATCAATAAATAATAATAGTAATAATAATAATAAATAATGGTAATAAATAATAGTTGATGAAGGGACACATGAAATGACATGTCTCAATGAAAAGGCATGACTCGTTATCAAAGGGCACCTGTACCTATTATTTATACATGAACCCGATTTATAACTAAATCATATCAATTATTCATACATTATTCAATATATATTTAGTAATTATACATGTATTACTTAATATTCCAAGTCTTCTATAATATTTAATTCTGAGCCAAGTTGGCTATCACACCATGTCATTGATGTCAAATGGGGAGAGTTGAAAATAGGAGTATTGTAGCAAGGGGGATAATTCTTTTTTATCTTAGTGGATTATGTGTTTCATTGTAGGATTTCCATCTATGGAAAAGGGTGAGATTGTTGAACCAAATTTTATCATTGATGTAAAAGGATTTATATCATTGATATTATATATATTCAAGTATCCAAGTACATTGTTGGGTAATTTAATTATGATCTAAATTACTTTTCATTTAATTGTCAAACTCGAGGTTTGTATCTTTGCGAATCATGCTACACTATATGTGCTAAGCCATTAACTTTCAATTCTAAATAAAACTACCCTATAATGCAAATAAATAAATAAATAAAAAGTACTCATAAAAATATCTTAGTAAGCATACATGTTCTTTCTCTAAGACTATTAACAATAAAAAAGGAATTCAAAGCAAGACTATATTACGAAAATAAAACAAGCAATTTTAATCTAATGAAATTAGAAAGAAATTACATTCTATTGAGCATGAAAGCAATCCATTCTATTGAATTTGAAAGCAATGGACTAATTAAACCAAAGTGTAGGGAGTATTTTGAGATTATTAATGTGTGCATGCAAAACTACAACACATCATGTCTATTCTGAATCTAAAACTTAAGGAATGAAAGATGAAGAAAGTAAATGTTTTTAGTTGTTTTTGAATTCTTTTCACAAGCACTTGTCGTGTAAGGAAAAAAACACAACAGAATAGAACAAAATGAAATACTAATTAACAAAAATAGAGTATTAAAAAAAATACAAATTATTGAATTGATTGCAAGAAATTAAATTAAATGGAAATGAAAAGACGATTATACTAATCTTGCATGTCTTAGGGAAGGCTCCTAAAGAGTAAAAGATGCTAGAAGCTCATATCACAAATTTAAAGTAACCAATAATGAGATTTGATTCATCAGAACAAGAATGATATTAACTGAAGTGCACAAAACAAAGTCTTTACAGTAAAGAGATATGCCAAAAATATATCAAAGTCTAAATTGAACTGTGCTTTTTCTTCCAAATGAAGTCTTTATATAAATTATTCAAATGAAAATACATGAAGATTCATTGCCAAATTTCTAGAATCTAAAGTGACATCTACTTGCCACATAGTTTATTCTAAAGTCTTTTTTCTCGACTGGGCATTGAATAACACATTTGCAAACTATTTGTTCATGTAATATCCAAAACATGGCTTCAAAGAACTAGAAAAATATCCCAAACCATAAAAAAATTGACGAAACCACTCCCAAAGATCTTAAATAGGCTCGTTTTGAAGAAAACCCATGTTTTCATTTTTCAAAATTCATTTTCATTTTCTCACAAAATGCATCAGAAGTTGACTTGTCAAAACTGTTGCGTATTTCATTTGATCTCGTGTTCGAGGTTCACACATGTGAGATGGGTGGAATTTTATCAACACAAATCCATAGTTTAGCTTTTATAAACAATGTCCATGTGTCAAAATTCCTTTTAGAATGGTGTTGCTACCTCGATCATGGAGATAGCTACAAAAACTTGAACTGGGATACGAAATTTGAACTGGCCAATATAGAATCTTAATATGCCTTTTTGTGAAGAAATAAGATAGAATGGTGGCAAGCGAGTGACATGTTGCAATGGATAGTTGGAAGTAATGGTTTCAAATCAGTGACCCAACATAAATTATAAGGGGGGTGCTCCAGAAAAAGGTGAAGTCAAAATAAAAAAGTGAAATGGTGGTTTCAAACCCATGGTTTACAAAGCTCATTGTATTGGAAAAGTGAAATAAAAGGGAAATTAATTATTTAATTAATGAACTTTATGTGTTATTTTGAATTAACATGTATTTTCATCGAGGGTTATGATAATGTATAAAAGGAGATATTATTGGGAGGAAAGTGTGTGAAAGTAAAAAATTTATTTGTGGAGTGGACAAATCATGTTGCCATTTTTACTATAACATTTTTTCAATGCTTCAAATGGTGAAATGTTTAGCATATTAAGGAGAGACCGAGAGAAAATTTTGATTTAAATTTGATACTTTGATTCTCTATATTTTGGGAATATATCTCGTGGAAGTTAGGGTTTTTTATTGATCATAAAATATGTTTGAGATGAGCCATCTTAGGATTTTCACTATAGTTTCTATTTTGAGATGTTTTAGACAATGAAATTGGAGCAAATTGGAAAGATGGTGAAAATTATGTCTAGTAACAATTTTACATTACGGTTTGCTATAGTTTCTAAGAAATACCTTGTGGAAGTTATGGTTTGTGAATGCTCCTAAAATCACTTTTAAACAAGTGATCTTGCAATGTTTGCTATAACGCACTTTCTATGAACAATTAGGCCATACAATTTTAAGAATATTAAGAAATCATCTCAAGGTAAATCTGATAAAAATTCAATATTTTGGTTCACTATATTTTTTTAAATATATCATGAAGAATTTAGGGTTTGTGAATGTTCCTAAAATTAATTTCAAAAGCGTGATCATGGAATTTTCATTTGTTTTGGGGACATGTTAGACTATGAAAGTTTAAGAGATCTAAGAATATATACCATAGTGACTCAATTAAACATTTCAAAACCATACATAAAGAATTGAATATGTGGCAGGCTATACAAGTTTTTTCTTAGGAAGATGTCAAATCAACAAGTTTCTAGGAAGTTACCATTATTTTCATTTGGCATATCAAATTTGGTGAAATTGTGAGCAAATCTAAAGAAGCAACAACTAGATTTGGTGTCTATCATTTATGAAGAAGCTATATACAAGTTGGTGCCACATAAATAAAGATATTTGTGTCTCTTACTAAGTGAGTGGTTGGAAGGGGAGTTGGTGTCTCCAATAGAATGGTGTCTACAAATATTTGGAGAGTAGGTTGGTTCCTACCAAGGTTTATCCCAGTGAATATTGGTGTCTCCAGTAGGTTCTACGAATATTCGTAAGGGTAGGTTGGTGCCTACAAAGAATTAAAAAAAAAAAAACTGGTTTTTTCCCCAAAGGGTTTCCATGTAAATCTTGTGTTCAATGTTCAACACTTGATAGTTCTCACATGCGTGTTTTATTATGGTCCATGAATGCTTAAATAAGTCAAATTTGTATTATATTGATTCAAATCCCCCTCCTCTCAGTATAAATGTGTACTCAATAGTTACTCTCCTTTATTATGGTTTATGCTTTATCCCCTTTTCACTTGCAAACTACCCAAACATGAGAATTTGAGTTCCTCCTTGGGCTGCATGGATGACCATATGTCTCTAGAATGTGTACGTTGGTCATACTCCTAGATCACTTAGGTAATAAGAATTGATTGTGTGGCACACTATACAAGTTTTTCTTGGGAAGATGTCAAATCCACAAGTTTTTGGAAAGTTACCATAATTTTCGTTTATCATATCAAATTTGGTGAAATTGTCAGAAAATATGAAGAAGCAACAAGTGGATTTTGTGTCTATCATTTTTGAAGAAGCTATATGAAGGTTGGCGCCACATAAATAAAGATATGTGTATCTCTTACTAAGTGAGTGCTTGGCAGGGGGATTGGTGTCTCCAACAGGAATGGTGTCGACAAACATTTGGAGAGTAGGTTGGTGCCTAAAAAGGTTTATCCCAATGAATATTGGTGTCTCGAGTAGGTTCTACAAGTATTTGTAATGTTAGGTTGGTGCATGCAAATAATTATAAAAAACAATTCTACTCTTTTCCCCAAAGAGTTTCCATGTAAATCTTGTGTTCCATGTTTAGTAGTGTATAGCTCTAACATGTGTGTTTTCTTATGGTCCATGAATTATAACAATAAAATTTGTCTTATATTGGTTCAAATCCCCCTCCCCCCATTATAAGTGTGTGCTCAATAGTTACTCTCCTTTATTATGTTTTCTTTGTTATCCCCTTCCTGCTTGCAAACTACTCAAACATGAGAATTTGACTTCCTCCTTGGGTTGCACAGATGACCATACGTCTCTAGAAAGTGTACATGGCCCATAATCCTAGATAAGTTAGGTATTAATTCCCCGACTCTTCTCATAATGTTGGTAGTTGGGTAGTTTAATATGTAAACTCAAGGATATGGGAAAGTAATTCAGTTCGATAGAAAAACTTTCCAATCCCCCTTACAACTTTTACCCTCTTAGGGATCAACATTTGTGTTGAATACCCATTATTCAGCTTTGGCAGTGTATTTATTAAATAATTAATATCTACATCAAAATTATTCATGTCAAAGTATCCATGTTAGTCATCCAACATTATCAATCTTAATTAATATTACAAAATTTAGGGGATTAAAAATGGGTGGTATAAACCTATCCCCCTTAAAAGGAACACCATCCTTGGTGCTATGTTATTTACAGAATTGATTTGATATAATAGACAAAAATATCTATGCCATTTTCATGACATCCTTTAATTCCCATGTTTCCTAATTTTCTCCAAAGTGTTTCCATTTTAGCTTGACCTACACGATGGCTCAATTCGGGAGCAAGGTCTCCCTCTTTTCAAATAAGAATTGAAGCTCTAGTTGAAATTCTCCTTCCATTTCCATGTATATCATAGAAAGTCAATAATATGGTTAACATCATGCACATATTTCTTCAACAATAACATTTGGAATACATCATGTGTTTTAAGGTTGAGAGGTAAGGCAATTTGGCATGCCCTTGGTCAATTCTTTCTAGAATCTTGAATAGTCCAACAATAATAGAGTGTCAATTTGGAATAGGTCCCCATTCTCAAGGAACCTATTTTGGGCTTGAACAAGAGATAAACATGGTCTCCCACTTTAAATTCCTCATGGGTTCTACCTTTATTTGTGTATCTCTTCTAGTGATGTTTTTTTGCTTACAACCTTTACTTGATACCTAAGACTCCCTACTCTATTTCCTATAGTGGGTCAAGTCTAATTGGAATGGATGGTCCAAACCAATTGGAGCATTCCATTTTCAATTATCTAGGGCCTTAAATAGACTCGTTTTCAATGATTTTTAGTAGTCATTATTGTATGCAAACTCCATTAGTGGTAGATATTCCTCCCATTTAGTAGGTTTACCCATTATGTACATGTAAAGTATATATTCTAGGGTTTGATTTGTTCTCTCTATTCTCCCATCCATCCAAGCATGACATACATTAATTAAGGCTAAGTGTGTTCCAATTCCTTTGAACAATTCTTACAAAATCTTGGGGTGAGCTTAACATCTTGATCAAACACTATTACCTTTGGCATACTATGCAATATAAAAAAATCAATCAAAATTTCAGCAATATCGATTTCTATGTAATTGGATTTTACTAGAATGATATGAGAAAATTTTCTTATCTTGTCTACCACTACCATTAACACATAATTTTGTCTCATGGTTTTTGGTAGCCTTGTGATGAAATCCTTAGTTGTGGTTTCCCACTTCAAATATTGGAATGGAAATGGTTTGAAACAAACCTACCAAATGTTTATGTTTATCCTTGAATTTCAAGCATTCCAAACATCAAGTGATGTATTTTGAAAATTCCTTTTTCATCCTAGGCCAACAATATAATTTCCTCTATTTTAATCATCCTATAATAACCAGGGTGTCCATAATAATTTTTTAAATGTAGTTCATCCATGATGAACTTCTTTAGTTCAACAACATCTAGTATGTTATATAGCCTATTTTCGTATATAAATAATCCATCCTTAGTCAATTGATATCCCACACACCACATTTCTTTAGTCCTTAGCTGCAATCATTCTCGACATGCTTAAAATTTGCATCATTGTGCAAAGCATATTTATTCTTATCCTTCAATTTAGTCTTGCATATGTTGATTGTTGCTAGGTGTATCATCTACATGCTGCAACTTAATGCGTCTACTACACAATTTTATTTTCCTTTTATGTGTGAAATCTCAAATTCATACTCATTAATGAGTTTCAAACATATCACTTATGTAAAATTTAGATAGGGTTGGTAAAACATATACTTCAACCCACTATGGTGAATCATCAATATGAACATGCAGCTAAGCAAATAATGTCGCCACATATTAAGGGCATAGATAATAGCTTCTAGTTCCAACTCATGTGTGAAATAATGTTTTTCATGCTCATTTATCTTCCTAGACTCATAACTAACTACATATCTATCTTACATAAGGATTCCTCCTATCCCCTTTTTTAATGCATCAACGCACACAAACAAGTGTTTTTTCTAGATTTTCAATATTTAGTATTTGTGCATTTGTAAGGAGATTCTTTAGTTGTCAAAATATTTATTCACATTCCTTTAACTAGATAAAATTCACTCCTTTCTACTACAATGAAGTGAATGGATGACCAATCTTATATAATCCTTGGATGAATAGCTAATAGTATCCTGCAAATCCCATGAATGATCTCACTTTAGTAATGTTCCTTGAGGCAACACAATCCATGATGGCCTCTATCATATCACAGTCTTCTATGATCCATTATTCAAAGACGGCATGACCTAGATAGTGAATCTACTTTTGATTGAAGTCACACTTGTTGTACTTAGCATATAATTGATGTTACCTTAGCACTTATAGTACCATCATATGTTGTTCTTCGTGCTCTTCCTTAGTCTCTTAATAAATCAGTATGTCGTTGATCCAGACCAATACAAACTTATCCAAGTACTTATTGAGAATGTTGTTAGTCAAACACATGAATGTATTTGAGGCATTAGTAAGCCAAAATGGCATCAATACAAACTCACAGTGCCACAAGAAAGACTATTTCTATAAGTACCTTCCAATTTATTAGTAGAAAAATGAGAAGTTGCGCATTTAATTATCAATTCGGTGTTCGTTTGGAACTTGTGAATTATCTTTCAATGTACATGACAATACAATTTGTTATGTGCTAATGAAGTTTAAATATTTAATGAATTTATCAAGTACAAAGTTTGGTTTTTAATGCTATTTATTAATTCACTAGGTAAAGTAAACTAAACATGCACTTGGAAGGAACTGAAAGATTCACACACTTGATGGAATTGAAATTCTAAACATTGCTGCTAAACTAAAACACAGTTGCAAGGGAAAGTGGTGGACTGTGTTGATTTTTTGCTCTCAACCACATGAAGGGATTGTTCAAAAACACATTGTAAAGGAGACGCATAAGGAGAGAAAGTGGTAGATTATGTTAGTTTCGTGCTCTCAATCACATATGGGGGTCATTTGGAAACACATCATAGGGAGGAGATATAATCTACTTTGTAGAAAAGGAAATCAATTTAAAAAGATAAACAAAGTTGTAGGGAATTAAACACACTTTTAAGAAATTATGCAATTTGGTGACTCAATCAGGATATTTTCTCAACGCTTGGTTCTGTAATTGGATCATACATGATGCAAACAACTAATGAACACTGGAATATTGTTAAGTTGGAAGTAAGAAATCTTCAAAACAATAGATTATCAAAACGCAAAATTAGAATTGATAAACAAATGCTACAAAACAAAATGATTGGTTCAATTATTAGAAAAAATTATAATGAAACCAAACTAAACCTCTATTATAATACAAACAATACCTGAATAAGGAGGGGGGCCTACCTCCTTAGGTGAGGCATTGTTTAAGCATCCAGCTAGAAACTTATGCCATCAGTGTATCACATAGATAGATCAAATCCAACGTGAACAACCATTTTATATCAACATAAAACTATCAAAATGTGATTTCAATTATCCACAAAATATCCCATCCAACTTCAATGGAGCACATTATTTATACATTATTGGACTCTATTAATTAGCATGGATGCTAAGGAAAGCCATGGAACATCTAATTCTTAGGCTATCTATCCTCATTATAATGGTATGGGTAAATGATAGGTTGTGGAACAACTGTTGAATCATTGGCCACCTCAACTGGTCAAATTTGGTCAAAACTATTGCAGTCAAATCTCTTTTTTAACCACCCTTTGTCTCTTTCCCCTATCTCATGTTTAAAATTTGTCTCTCCTTTTCATATATTCTATGGATTGTTACCATATTTTAACACATCCTTCTACATTTTTTTTTCCAACACTTGTATCTTACCTTTCAATGGGAAATATCCTCTTGTCTATTATGGGCCTAAAGTTTTGTAGGCGTTTGACAATTAACTCAATTATAGTGTGTGGTGAGGGCAATTTTGGGTCAATATAATCCCCCCCAAACCCACAATTTACAATTATAGTTTTTCTCATCTACTTAGTGAGAAATTATCCAATCGACATGTATGATGCAAAGGCACTTAATTAAATATCTTCCACGAAGTGATTAGGGTTCCATGAAGGATCATGTTGACATAAAATATTGTGTTAATATAATTCACATAACATTTTTTTTCTTCGTTGGTTCTCCCATGGTAATCTGATGAGAAAGTAGATGGAGAGGTTATTTCATAAGGTTTACTTGTCATTAAAGCCTTTCATTGAAACATGAAGAATTTCTCATATAGATACATGTTGTACATGGGGGATGTTGCCCTGAAACTATGTGTATATTCCATTAGTAAACCAAGTTGTATCTTCTATTTTTCTAATTTTTCCACCTATTTCTATAATGTAGAGAATTTTTTTGTCTATCCTTTCATTTCCTTCTTCCACCAATCCATTTTAAACATGTGGACCTCCATGAATTATTCCCACGTCTCTCTAAGAATCTTCATAACCCAATAATGCTGACTCATTGGCATCAACCCTTCTTCAGATACTTTCATAACCATTTTTCACTTGTACTCTTGGGCTTTGCCCCATATTTCCTACACGTATGTGTGGACAACCTTTTCTTCTTTTATGTCTACCTCTATCGGGGATGCTACATCCTGTAATTTAAGCTTCTCCTCATATGTTTGAACAACATTTTCTAGGACAAAGATCCCATTTGTTTGTGCCACTTTCTCAATTTTTTTATTTCCATGAGTCTTGCTGCTTCAGTAAGCTAAACCAAGGCTTTGCGGTATTAGTCAACCCTCAATCTAGTTTTTAAGGTTTCCACTTGATGATATAGGTCTTTATTATTATTCTAAAATACCTTATTCCTTTTAGAAATGGATTAATACAATGGTTTGAGGAAATGTGTAATTATATATTTCCTCTTTTTCTTATCGTTGTGGATCTTATTTTGAATTTGCATAATATGATTGGGTTCTTGAGTTTCTATAATTGCCTTGTTTTATATTTTCTTCCTCTACTCTTGCGACCTTTATACATCTTTATTGTTTTCCTTGGTAATTATTTTCCCTTGTTGGTTCTTGCATTGGAACAAGGTTTATTTCTTCATCCATTATTTTTGGTTTTTGTGTTGCAATAGTCTTCTATTTGAGTATATTTTCATTATTTTTTTCCATTATGGTTGTGTAAGAGGGTAGTTTGATTCCTAATTTTGTTATACCCCTCAGTCTCTTGGTTGGAGTTCAACTCCCAATGATTTTTAGATCACTATCATGAGCCCCCTCTTATGGTGGGATTTCCCCTTCATTTAGATGTTATGGCTTTGTCTTGAATTCTACCTCTAGCTCTGCCAGAACTCCTATTTTTGTTAAGGGTGTCACAATCCTTACCTCTTGCTGCAATTTTCGTTTTGGACTCTACCTCTATTTTGGGAGTTGAGGATTCTACCTCTACCATGGGTGTTTCTATTTTTCTTACAATTATGGGTGCTTCAAGTTTTGGTAACCCTACTAGGTTGTCCTAAGTGAAACCTACTTGCTAAAGCACATGCACCACAATAATATTTATGAGGCAATGGTGTAAAACATGGTGCTTCGGTCAGCTATTCTTCTAGGCACTGACATCCATTTTTGTAGCATTTTCCATAAAAATAATGACATAATGAGTAACCTCCGACGTTGTAAGTGATTGAGAAAATTCAAATGATGGAAAAAGACAATGTCATGGTGTCTTTCACAAGTGAAGTATATTTGGATGAAGAAAGCCACATCCACCAATGGTGTAGGAAATAATTTATGATCTGGCACACTTGTTGGAGTACATGCATCACTAAAATATTAATGATGTAGGGGTGTGAAAGATAACCCTTGAGTCAACTGGCCTTTTGGGAACTAAAGGCCATTTATTCTAGGGTTTTCCACAAAAACAAAGGCATGTTGACTAACCTCTAACATAATAAGTTGTTGAGAAGCTTCAAATGATGCCAAAAGACAATGTCATGCTATCCATTATAGGTGAAGTATTTTTTATTGAAAGGGCCACATCCACCCATGGTGTAGGAAAGCATTTCTTTTCAAATCCATTCCCCCTTCTTCATCACTACTACATTTGGCTCTAGGAATTATCCCCTCACTTTTGGCTACGATTTTTTTTGGGAATACTAGTGCTCTCCTTCCTTCTGTAGTCCTGAGATAGTGGTCGTTGTCCTCTGATCATTGACTATAATTGGAATCCCCTACATGGGAATTCTATCTCCTTGTAAATGTAGAGAAATTCTAGTGCAATACCAGGCTCATTAAACAACTACAATATTTCAGTGTAAACAATCCACCCAATTACCTTGAACATGTCCTAGATGTGATCATAGTCTTGACGTAGGAGGGACTCAATCAACTGATTGTGTATTAGTGATCCACCCATGGTTCTTAGTTGAAACATTATAAAACTTACTAGTGTTTTATAATAATGACACAATCCATTAGAAAATTGCAAGATGTCAATCTCCAACTATGGCATTATGGTTGTATAATTACTTATTACGAAAAGGTTTTTTGTTAGGGTGAAATGGTATGTGGTAGAAAGGAAATGGTGTGAAATAGATGGAAAGGGTTAACGTATTAATATATATGAATGGTTACTAGTTAAGTTAAAGTATGTAACTTTAATACCATACATTATAGAGTGAAGGTCATACCTTTAATGCTTATCATTTGTGTGAATTGGAAATTTTCTTGGTGGTAATATTGTTTAGGTATGTTGCTTCACATGGATGCATTAGTTGGAACCAAGAGCTAATTATTTTTATGGTCTAATGAGGGTGTTTCAATAGCAACATATGACATGGTATCAGTTGGTGGAAAGTATTGTAGAAACGCTTGGTGAAAGGTGTGGCAATAAAAAAAATCTAATTATTGTATCATCATGGTAGATGGTGTGGAAACAATGTCACATCATTTCGGTGTTGTAACAACAATGTTTGGTTAGAGGTGTTGTAATAGTAGAAATTGGTGGGAGGTGTTCTAGAAGAAACACTTAGTGGGTAGTGTTGCAATAACTTCAATCAGTGGAGGGTTTTGTAGAAACAAAAACTAGTGAATGGTATTGTAGCATTGACTCCATATGAAGGTGTTGCAACATGGTCATTGGTCCAAAATAAGGTGTTGAAGCAATGGTTTTTGGTCCAGTAGAACGTGTTGTAGAAAAAATCGCTACAGGTTCCCATATCAAAATCAATTTTGGAACATGTAATGTCTTCATGTGTTCCAATAACACACAAGGAGTTGTAGTAATTGATTGGTCCTACAAACTAAATGAATTATGGATTTATGGATTCATGTGCAATAAGATTTGATATAACCATCACGAAACTATGAAGAGTCCTTATTCATGAGTATATTATAAGTATATATTATATATAATTATATATATATATATAGATATAATAATATAATATATATATATATATATATATAATAATATATATATATATATATGTTAGATAATTTATTATTGTTATCTTTATTACTTTTTTTCAACAACATATCAAGTGCCAACAAAAATAGTTTTCCTATAACATGAGCCAAATTATGCCCTTGGGGTTTTCACAAGCTGAATTCCTTCATTTGAATCAAAATCATAATGATTTATTTGGAGGGGATTTCTCCCTTACAGATAATGTCCAAATAAATTTTGAGCCAACCTTCAATGTTTTTTCTCATAAAAGCTTCTTTAGATAGTGACTTGTGGTATATTTGGAGCTCATGCCAATTTTCTATGAGTGGGGTCCTATCTTCATTAATGGTACAAATATTAATGGAACCATTATCATATATGGTTTCAATATCGATCCATCAGATGTGGAATATGCCCTTGAAGTCCTTAAACCTTACAAATAATATCCAAATCATTGTTGAACCAACTTTCAATGAATTTTCTTACAAAGTCTTCTTTAAATAGTGACTTGTGATATATTTGGAGCCTAAGCCCATTTTATATTAGTGGGATCCTATATTCATTAATCTTAGATATATTAATGGACCCATCATTATATATGGTGTCAGTATCATATGGCTCAAGCCAGTAGGAGTGGAATTTGCAGTTGGAGTCCCTAAAACATGAGTTAAATAGAAGAACCAATATCTAAATTTAAATCTTTTCTTATTTATCAAATTATCATTCTCTCAAGCTCTTTGTTCCTAAATAATGACTGTCTAGTGCAAAGCATCTTGAAAAAAATCATCTAGCTCATTAACCTGAAGAAGTCCATGCCAAGTCGTAGTGTAGTTCTGAAAGTCTAGATTTATGTTTCTATCGGTAAGAGGAATTTATTTCCATAAACTAATTTATAGGGAGTAAAACTAATGGTATTACATCATGTGGCCTAGTAGGCCCATAATGATTAGATAAGTTTGTTTTCATAGTTTCTAAGGTGAAGTTGAACTATATTTGTCAAGATAACCTCAACAATCTAGTTTGTCCCTTCCACCTATTTGTTTGTTTGTGGATGATACAAGATTGTCACCCTATGCTTGACCCCATAGGTTTCCATGAGTTGCTTGATTTTTTTTGAAGTGAATTGTGCCTCTCCATCAATGAAAATCTCTCTAGGTATTTCACATCTACAAAATATGTCACTATAAAGGAATCCCTCCACTGTTTTTTTGTAGTTGATGGTAGCCCTTTTACTCCATCCATTTGGTGACATAATCTCTTCATACCAGGATGTAGGAGTTCCATCAAGATGGAGATTTGATGGGTCCAATGAAATTAAAAACCCATTTTTGAAAGGGATAAACCATTGGGTGAGTCTATAAAGGCATATCATCTAATTGAATTGGTTGTCCCATGTGTTCAAAACTATGACATATTTTCACATACTATTTTGAATCTTGAAAGACAGTGGGCCAATAATATCCTTGATGTAGTAATTTGTAACCATTCCTTTTGTCTGTGAAGTGGCCTCTATAGGAACCATTAGGACAACCTTTCAATATATCATCAATTTCATCCTCTCTTACACATTGTTGATGTAATGACCCCTGGTTAAAATTTCATGTAATAAAAGTTAATAAAGGAAAAATAAGACCACGGTTAAGGGACACTAATTCCAAGCTGAATTTTGGGTAAAACATCCTAGCATGTGTTCAATTTGGTTATTATGGCTAAAGAAAATTGGAAAAGGAAATGTCAAAGGCTTTGGAAAGGCAAAAAGGTATTTTGGCACATTTTATTTATGAAAATAAAGAAAAATAGGAGAAAAGGGAGGTGAAAGGTCACAAGTTGCATGTAAGGAGGAAATTGAAGGAAAATAATGGAAAATTAAGACAATAGAGGCCTCAGTAATAAAATTCTTTTGAGGATAAATTCATGGATTTTGATCAGTTCAGTTTTGGAGCTCTCTCATTATTCTCCCTCTCACACTCTTGGAAACTTAGAGTTTTCTTGGAGCACTCTAGCTTTGGAGAAAGGAATGGAAGAGAAAGTAAAGGAAAGACAAGGAAAAGGATGGAAAGTAAACATCAAGCCTGGAAGAATGGGATCCAATAGCTTCAACATGCATACTTGCAGGCAATATATTTCATGTGTCATTTCCTAGCTAGTTTTGACATGCATGACTTTGAATGTTGATATATGGTTCTCTTGTTGGTGGTGGCATGGTTTTTCTGAGTTAGGACAGTGGTTTTCAGCCTTGGCTTTCCTTTTTCCAGATAACCATGCTATGATGGAATTTTTTGCTAGGTTTTCAGCTTTGGAATTACTGGATGGTTTTAGAATCCAAGGCAGAGTTGGTCTTAGGAAAATTCGCAAAGGCCCAGGAATTCGTTGACCAGTTTTGGCAGGATACATGATAAATCTTGAGGGTGGAGTCTCGGTTTAGGGCCTAGTGATCTAGTGTGTATTGTGGAAAAGCCTAAGAGGTTGGTGCCTTGGTTTAGGGCCTAGTGATATGGTGTGCATTGTGCTAAATCGTGAGAAACAAGGAGATGAAAATTTTCACAAGGATAGTAATGGAGTCTGGAGGCATTCCAAGCATGGTTTTCTTTCGTGATCTTGATGTGAGTTTTGGTGAGATCATGGTTTGGTGAGGGTGGAGATGGTTTAACCTATGGATTACCTTAGTTTATTTTGGATTGGTTTATCCATGATATACCACATTCATGCTTGGAATATGGCACGAGGGTGATTGGTTCAACCATGTCTATGATCAGGTGGTATGTCAAAGTCCCGAACTTGGTCAGCTATTGCCTATGTTTAATAACATCTAAGTTCTCTTTCTTTTTCACTTGTTATTATGTGGCCTTAATATTTTTTATCTCATTTTGATTTGCATGGTTTAATGTTGGTTATAAGCATGGTTATATGACTGGTTATATCATGGTTATTTTATGTATTTACTTGTAACTGAAAGGATAATTGATGCAAGACCTAATTGATGTCAAAACAATTAAGGGAAGAGGGTGGTGATCCTTCTTGTTAGGTCTCATATGAGTTATTAGTCATTTATTCTCTGTCTTGTATTTATTTCCTGAAGATTGCACTCATGCCAAGTGCTTGACAAAATGTCAGTCTTGGTTGAGGATGGTCAAGCTTTGTCTTGGAGTCAGTTTTTGATTTGTAAGTATTTTAATCATGTAAATTATGGTTTCTAAAGGCTACAGGGGTTTTTGTGTAATGACCTAAATTATGGGCTTGAAAAGTGGCATAAATCCATGAGATGCAGGCACATGTTTGAGGATAAAAGTCCCAGACACATGCATACCCATGTTGTTTGTGCGTTTGGAGGTTTTTAGATGCACCCTTGTCCATATAAAGAGAGTGTCCAAGGGTTTAGTGGTCTAAAAGCTTAGGGGGATCCATCGGTAGGTTAGGGGAATGACTGGAATTCATTCTAGGAGTCCTGTAGCAGGTACATAAGGTCTGGTATGATTTGTTTCCTTCGATTCGCCTTCCTTAACTAAAACATAGGGAGTCAAATCATATCATAATAACTTCTCGTCACATGTTTACCCCAATTGGTCGATTAATTCACTAGATGTGGGAGGAGGGTGTTATAGTTGAATAACAACATCCAACCCTCTATAAAGAGGCATCCCCAATCCACCAATACTAATAAGTGTTCTTGACTACTCTTTGTCGCTCCTTTGGGCATAGGTATTGTGGAAGATTCCTTGTAGCCAAATAGTTATAAATATTTACAAATTATCGGAGGTTAGTAAATATTGAAAAAATATGTTCATCAATAAATGTATCTTCAACTAAAGTTTTAATTTCGTTTGTGGTTATTCTAAAGGAGAAATATATAATAATGTTGTATTTTCCTAGCTTATCCTTAACAGTTACCTCAAATTCTTGTAATAGTAGTAACCATCTAGTCACTTTGCTTTTAATGATGGGTTTATTAATCAAATACTTCATGGGAACATCATCAATATGTTTTATAGGGAAAATATTTCTTGTGGACAAGAGAGATCTCCCTATATCCGATACTAAGATCTAGAACAAAAAAATCAAAACATGTACCTTTCCCTAAGTTTAATACAATCAAATCATTAATGAAAATCAGAAAAATATGAGCTCATACATTTTATTGAAGGTTTTTAGGTTGTGTTATATTCTTTCCACGAATAACCTACATAGTGAACCGGGGCGCCCCCCCTTCGTTGCGCTGATTGCGCAGCAGGGGGGTCATAGGGGGGTTGTCCTGGGGGTTTGAGGGGGGTGGATGACCCCCCTCTACGGGGTTCGGGGCAACGCTTCCAGGAAAATTTTTTTTTTGGACCCTATATTAGGTTGGGTGAACCTACCTATGGTTTTCGTTCCATGGTATTGGATGCTTCGGCATGTAAAAATATGTATTATAACATTGAAAGGAACATAATGAAAAATCAAGCTGGTAGTCCCGGTTTTGGGATCCAGGGGAAAATCTCTGTGCATATGTGCTTTATGTGTTATGCTCTTGCATTGTTTATTTTCTTTGTTTTAGAATTCATATGTAGGTAATTTCTGTACAGGGTTAAAACCTACATTTGGTCTCAAACCTATTTTGGCTTTAAGACGACACCTTTGTTGCTGAGGGGTTTCGCTCGAGCCTGTGGTAGACCCTTTTTAGTGGGATCTGTAAGATCGATTCTGGTGATGAAAGAAGATGATGAGCAGGAGAAAGATAGAGATTGAGAAGTTCAATGGTAAGAGTTTTGAGTTGTGGAAACCCAAGATGGAGGATCTGTTAGTGGATAAAGATTAGTGGATCACGGTAGATACAGGTACAAAACAAACGGGAGTGACTGATGAAGAATGGAAGAAGTTGGATCAGAAGGCAAAAAGCACAATACAATTGTGTGTCTTAGATTCAGTATTGTTGAATGTATCAGGGGAAGTTACGGTGAAGGCTCTGTGGGACAGTTAGGGACTTTGTACCAATCTAAGTCTCTGGTGAATAAACTATTCCTACGGAAAAAGTTGTATAACCTAAGGATGAAAGATGGAGACTCGGTGACAGAGCATCTGAATGTGGTTAATACTGGGGTAAGTCAGTTTTCATCTGTTGACATTAAAATTTCAGATGAAGATAAGTGCTTCAGTCTGTTGTGTTCTCTACTAGATTCGTGGTATATTCTAGTTATTGCAATAGGTAGCAATGCAACTGCTTTGTAGTTTGATGAAATAGTCTCAGCCTTGCTGATGCAGGAGATGAGACGGAAAAATATGGACAACCAGAATGGTGATGCCTTGTCTATACGAGGACGTTCCCAGAACAGAAACAAAAATAAGTCATCAAGTGAGAGATCTAAATCTAGAGGGAGATCTAAATCTCCAAGAAAACCTATAAAGGTGGTGTGTTGGAAATGCGGAAAGGAAGGGCACTTCAGAAGGGAGTGTAAATCTAAAGCTCTTGATAAAGGAAAGGGATCTGATGATGCTCCTTCTGCAGAGGAGAAAACCACCTCAGATGAAGGTGGGGATGTGTACTTGGCTTCTTCAAGTACACATGTAGATCATGAGGCATGGTTGATTGACTCAGGTGCATCCTTTCACTTCACTCCCCATAGAGAGTGGTTCTGCGAGTATGAGAAATATGATGGTGGTGATGTCTTCTTAGGAGATGATAGGAAGGCTAGAATCATTGGTCGTGGAAAAGTAAAGTTGAAGTTGCAAGGTGGAAGGGTTAGAACCCTCCCGGGTGTTCTGCATATTCCTGCATTGGCCAGAAATCTGATTTCTGTAAGCAAGTTGGATGATGCAGGTGTAAAGACAGTGTTCGAGAAGGATACCTGCAAGATGGTTCGAGGAGCACTGGTAATGATGCAGGGAGTTCGGATTGGAACTCTGTACAAGCTACAAGGCAGCACTGTTGTTGACGGGTCCAATAGTTCTATGGTTCCTGAAAATGGAGCAGAAAATCTAGTGGTCTCTGGAGAGAAGACCATGCTGTGGCATCAAAGGCTTGGACATATTGGAGAGAAGGGCCTTTGAATACTTCATGGTAAAGGTATGGTAGAAGGTATGAGTAATAGCTCTCTGGATTTTGATTTCTATGAAATTGTGTATATGGGAAGAAGAATCGGGTGAGTTTCCCCTCTGGTGGTAAGAGGACGAAACAAATATTAGAGCTTGTGCACAGTGATGTGTTTGGACCTATGAAAGTCCCATCACTGGGTAAGTCTGTGTACTATGTATCATTTATAGATGACTTCTCAAGGAATACATGGATATATTTCCTTAAGAAGAAATCTGAAGTCTTTGACAGGTTTAAAGAATTTAAGGCTCTGGTGGAAAATCAACAGAGAAGAAGATAAAGGTGCTGAGGACAGATAATGGTGGAGAATTCTACAGCAAGGAATTTGAAGAATTTTTTAAGAAGTGTGGTATAGCACGGCAGAAGAATACTCCATATACACCTCAGCAAAATGGAGTCACAGAAAGAATGAACAAGACGTTGATGGAAAGGGCAAGAAGCATGCTCAGTGGTGCCGGGTTAGGACAGGAATTCTCGGCAGAGGCGGTGGATACTGCATGTTACTTGGCCAACAGGTCACCTTCATCATCGTTGGAGGATAAGACTCCACAAGAGGTATGGGCTGGTAAGAAACCCTCTCTTTCACATCTGAGGGTATTTGGATGTGATGCATATGTACATGCTCCAAAGGAGAAATGAACAAAGTTGGATAGTAAATCTGAAAAAGTGCATTATTGGGTATAAAGATGGTTTAAAGGGTTATAAGCTTTGGAACCCAGTAACAAGGAAGGTTGTGTATAGTCGAGATGTGGTGTTCAGAGAGGTGAAAGATGTTATTAAACATGAAGTCAACCAAAGGAACCTGTGAAGATAGAGTTTGAACTAAAGGAGGAAGAATCAGACTCTGTAGCAGAGGAGGAATCAGAAGATGAAGAGCCACAAACTCCGACTGTGAGAAGATCAGTTCGAGAAATAAGGCAGCGAGAAAGGTATAGTCCATCTACTTTCAATTCAAATTTTGCTTTGTGTGTTACTAATGATGATCCAAGAACTGTGAAGGAAGTAGTAGATTCATAGGATGGAAAAATTTGGAAAGAGGCCATGGTTGATGAAATGGCATCTTTGCAAAAAAATGAGGCTTGGTATCTGGTGGAGTTTCCAGCTGGAAGGAAACCCATTGGCAGCAAATGGGTGCTCAAGAAGAAGACAAATGCAGAAGGGAAGGTGGAGAAATACAAAGCTTGGTTGGTAGTAAAAGGTTATTCCCAGGTGTCAGGAATTGATTTTGGTGATATTTTTTCTCCTGTTGCCAAGGTAACTTCTATTAGATTACTTTTATCTGTTGTTGCTGCTTTTGATTTTTAGATAGAACAGATGGATGTGAAGACAACATTTCTTCATGAGGATTTGGAAGAGGAAATCTACATGAAGCAACCTGAAGGCTTTGCGGTGAAGGGTAAGAAAGAACTGGTATGCAAATTAAAGAAGTCTCTGCATGGGTTAAAACAGTCACCAAGGATGTGGTATTAGAAATTTGATACATTTATACAGGGATTTGGCTTCACCAGAAGCAAAGAAGATCACTGTGTGTATTTTAAATTAATTGGTGACCTGTTATTTATCTGGTCTTGTATGTGGATGATATGTTGTTGGTTGGAAATGAAAAAGAAATTATCCAGGATTTGAAGACCCAATTGTCCTCCAATTCGACATGAAAGATCTCGATGCTGCAAACTATATTTTGGGCATGGAAATTAAAAGAGATCGGGCAAAGAGGAATCTCTGGTTAAACTAGGAAGTATGTCGAGACAATACTGCAGAGGCTTAATATGCAGGATAGTAAACCGGTGAAGGTTCCTATTCCTGTAGCTGTGAGGTTATCTACTGAACAGTGTCCCAAGACACAAGAAGAGGAAGAGGACATGTCCCATGTTCCATATGCAAGTGCAGTCGGTAGCTTGATGTACGCCATGGTCTGTACTAGACCAGACATTGCACATGCAGTGGGAGTATTGAGCAGGTTTTTGTCAAAACCAGGGAAGGAGCACTGGACAACAGTGAAGCGGGGTTTTCAGGTATTTGTGTGGCACTAGTGATTATGCTTTGTGCTACCAAGGAAGACCAAGATTGGACAGAGTGTTGAATATCCGTGGCTTTGTTGATGCAGACTGGGCTGGAGATCTGGATCAGAGAAGATCTACAAGTGGGTATGTGTTTAACCTATTTGGAGGTGCAGTCAGTTGGATGAGTAAGAAACAATCTGTAGTGGCACTATCAACTACAGAGGCAGAATACATGGCAGCCACTCATGCAAGCAAGGAAGCAGTTTGGTTGCAGAGATTGTGTTCAAGTATGGGGTTAGTAAAGGGACCTATAAGGATAGACTGTGACAGCCAAAGTGCAATTTTCTTGGCAAAGAACCCTGCTTATCATTCAAGGACAAAGCACATTGATGTTCAGTATCACTTTGTGAGGGATATGATAGAAGACAAAAAAGTGTTTCTGGTAAAGGTGGACACTTTGAAGAATACTGCAGATGCATTGACAAAATCTGTTAGCTCTAAGAAGTTCTCTTGGTGTAGAGAAACAATGGGTGTTTCAGGGCTGGAAAAATGACTAAGCTCTCCTGTGGCCCCCTGTGGAAAGAAAACAACAAGTGCGAGATTGTTGGGTTCTGTTATATTCTTTCCACATAGTTAACAGGGGGTTTGAGGGGTACCCGTAACCCCACTTTATGGGGTCCGGGGTAGTGCCCCGGAAAATTTTGGTTATGGACCCTATGTTAGGTTGGGCGAACCCACCTATGGTTTTGTGCATGATTTTCGCACATGTTTTTTGGACGCGATCATTTTCAGTCCATGGTATTGGATCGATGGTTTTTGGTCCATGGTATTGGACGTGATGGTTTTTCGGTCCATGGTATTGGATGCTTC
>APFE031171925.1:227104-251990 GCA_000404065.3 Pinus taeda | reverse complement strand
TTGAAAGGAACATAATGAAAAATCAAGCTGGTAGTCTCGATTTTGAGATCCAATGGGAAATCTCTGTGTATATGTGTTTTATGTGTTATCCTCTCACATTTTTTATTTTTCCTGTGATTTAGAATTCGTATGCAGGTAATTTCTGTACGGGGTTAAAACCTACATACATGGAGAAACTGAAAAACTCCCTGTTAATGGCCAGCATCTCAAAAGATACTTCCAGTAGCCACCACATGGTGGTTACCTCCTAAGTAGGTTAGAATTCATTTTCATTCTTTGTTGTCATTTTAGTTACATTTCTGTCTTTTCCTCTTCTTTTTTCCGCAAAAGTTCTTTTTCCTTTTGTCTTGAATCACAATCCTTTTTCAGCCAACTGATTTCGGTCCTCCAGTCTCATTTTTACCTTTTTCAGATTCCCCTCATTTGCCACCTTTAGCTTTTGCCTCCCTCATTAACCTGCTGATGAGTCTGCTAATCCTAAATCCATCATTACCTTGCAAATCAAAAAAAATTCAATGAACCCATGAGAACTTGAAAATCAACAGTGGAATTCAAATTGAAGCCACTCATTGGCATCTATTGGGAACTAGGTGAGATATGTTGATAACTTGGATATTTGGAGCATGTAGGGGCATCTTTATAAAACCAAAAAATGTGTAACTACAGTTGGACTGGCATGGAGGAACACTGCATTTTTAAATAAATCCCACTTAGGCATAGCCTATACTTGCTTATAAGTTTTACAGTCATTCTCCATTGGCCCCATCCACCACACTAAATTGTCCAATGCCTGTTATTTACAAGTAAACCTCCTTTCATGGGCTAAGCTCACTGTCATGTACCCTGTGGAAAATAAAATTGTGCTCTAGTCCTTGTGCCTGAAACTGGAAGGACTTATTTAAAAGAAAATGGAATGTCAAGTCCTCGTACCAATATGGAAGGACAGGTTGTTTGGGAAGCCGGTTAGAGTAGGGACTATTGCTGGGCTTAGAGTACCGGTTGATATAGCAAGCCCAACCTTTATTAAGCGGTCTAAAAATATGGCAAGATCCATGACTGTGCCCCATTCAATCATATGAAAATATCGCACTAAAATTCTTATATAAAGTGCAGATAAACATATCCACATCAAGTTTGATGAACAATAAAGAGCTGAGGTACACACCTAAATAGGTATTGATAACTAGTGATGGCCCCAAAAGAATTTTTGAAAGTAGGAAACACGTAAAGGAAGGTCAATAAATCCCATAATATTACCATTGGAGAATGCCTGTCAAAACCCTGTCAGGAGGTAGAAGCTATTTGTCGTTATCCCCCTTGTAGCAATTAATGTAGAAGTGGAACCCATGCCTGTCCATATATACAGTTTTCATTTCAAGTTTATCTTAATACCCTGATGTTCTATTGATCCAAGGTTTATTTGGAAACAGAGATAACCGGTTCGCCCAGCGGTTCACCATTTGTTGTGGCCACAACCACCACCCTATCAAAACCTGCCTTGGTAGCAATTTTGAATGGGTCCCCTAAAAGTTGATCTTTCAGCTCTCCGAATGCTTTGTTTTATCCCAAGGATTTTAACTCTTTCCAAGTAAAATCTTCAGTTTTAAATAGTTGAGGCCCCTTAATAAACCCCTGCCGCACAATTCATCCATAACCCTCTCTAAGCCCTTCATTCATATCCTCATCGGGACCTTTTCAACCCACAAAACCTTCTATCGCATCATTATTTCCTTCATAACTCTTTATAGTGGAAACCCTTCACAAACATGCATAAATCACCCCTTTTCACCTATCGGAATCAACACTAACACATGATGTGTACCACTATACTCCGGACCCGACGGCTTTATTAACCATATTATATAAATATCAGGTTCAGAACCCCATTGCATATCGCAATCGGCTAGGCCCAAGGCTATATATATAAAAGGCACACATGCCTTCCGGACCCGACGGATGTATTAACCATAAAATTTATATTATCGGGTCCGGAATCATATCGCATATCACAATCGGCGAGGTTCGGGGCTATATATATAAAAAGCACACCTGCCTTCTAGACCCGATAACTTTATTAACTGCAATATATATATTATCGAGTTTGGAGCCCCAATCGCGTATCGCAATCGGCAGAACCCAAGAGCTATATATATAGTGATTTGCGATACGGCAGATTTGCCGATAATTATAGGCCCAAGTATATAATATTTCAAGTTCGATTGTATGGTTGGACGCGGGTTTCCCCATATATTCTTGTGTTTTTCAAAAAACATTGAAGTCGGGGTTTTTCAAAGGGAAGGCTTATGTTGCGGATCCAAAAGGATTATTAACCATAGCCCATATGCATATCAGGTCTGTCTCCCCAATCGCTTATCGCAATCGGCAAAGCTTGTTGTTGATACATACAGCGATTTGTGATATGGCGGACCCGCCGATAATTATGGGCTTTGGTATATAATTTTTTAATTCCGGCTGTATGGCCTGGCTGTGGATTTTCACGTATACTCCTGTGTATTCAATAAAATGTTGTGGTCATGGTTTTTAATGGAAAATCCCATACAGCAAACCCAATAAGGCATAGGTTCCCATATATAATCCTTCAAGTCTAGATTTCAGATCTAGTTTGGTGATATGCAATGATTTTTAGTGTAAATCAGATTTTCACTTGCGGGACTTAATCAAGGCATGGGTTAAAACCCAAGGGACGATTCTTTCACGCCTGTTCCTTTTGATGTTATAAATGCTCCATGAAGGTAAGATTTGTGTTTTCTAAGCATTTTTATTACATTTGTATAAGTATGACTGATGTTGGTTATCTCTGCAGGGGAGGACTAAGAGAAGGCAAGAGAGGTCGAAGAGTGGATTCATAAGCTTCAATTATGACTCCAGATAAAATATGTAGGAGCGAATACGAAGAGTTATCTATGTGGACACATTTTATTTAGTAGATTTGGCTTCAAGGTTAGCGGTCATGTTTCCAGGTGTTTCCTGTGTATTCTGAAGGTGAAATTGCCCCAGGTTTCATCATGAAGAGATGACACACAGTCATCCTCTTCTAATCAATATCTATTCATTTCCCCAAGACAGGAAACACCTTCTATGTGTCAACAGTGAGACCTATGGCTCTACCTTTGTGTATTATGATTGGTGTATTGAAAAGAACAAGGGAAGGCGAAGGGTCATGGCCTGAGGCATAAATATTACCTCCAGATAGGAGAGAAGGGCTTTTTGTTTGGAGAAAACAACTTTGATTTATTGTGAATAAAGAAGACTGTTTGGTTCAAGAAGGAGCCTGTTGTTTCAGATTTATGTCCCTTTTCTCTCATACGTTTAGAATAAGTTGGTTGTTTTTGATACAAAGACAAATGTCATTTGCTTTATGCATGTTGATAGCTAGCGGTTTATGGTTATCCTTGGTTATCTGAATGTAATTCAATAGCATTGATAATTCATGAAAGGTTGTTGATTCCAGAATTTGTTAAACATCAGTTGCAACTGTTATTTGTATGAAAGGAATGTATATCCCTATATAAGTAATTGGATTGTGATTAGGATTTAATATAGCCTTGTTATTATGTGGACTAGTAATTGATTCATTTGGACTTGGGATTTATATATGATGTTTAACCTCCTTTGTTTTTTTTGCTCCTGTAGGATAGATTAGGATAGCTAGGGCTAGATTAGAGTAGTTAGAAGTAGTATAGATATGACTTGATACTTATAGGTTAGCTATTTTGTTGGTTGATTTAATTGAAGTCTTCCTCCAAGAAGCAATCTTTCAACTCATTTAATAGTTTACAAGGTCCCTTAAAACCCGTTGGAACTAGCCATTCCAAACGAAAGTAGGTCTAATTGGGACTTGCAATCAGGTTAGTTCCCCTTTGTTGGTATAGCAAAAATTCGCCATGTCAACAGGGGTACATATCTCATGAACTAGAAGTGAGGAAAGGTTGGATTGGAGAGGCTATCTATGGAAGGGAATTTGGCACATTTTTAAAGGATTTTGGCACAGTTTTTGTAGTTCTTTTTGGTGCATTTTTTAAAAGGGTTTTGGCACTCTTTTTGAATGTTTATGGTTCTGGTTAGAAGGTTATTATAGGCCTACACCTTGGAAAACAAGTATTGCTATAGATTTTTCTCTTATATGTGAGAGGGCCAATATCCCTGGTATAGGAGTCCTTATTTCTCTTTGTTAAAGCAAGGGTGGTAGGTTGGAGCAAGGCAAGGAATTTGTAGCTTCCTTTAGTTTGAATCCTATAAATTAGGGGGTTGGTTCCTCCTTCTAGTAGGTGTTGGTAATCTATGGGGTTTTTTCCTCCATGTTGGTGCTTGTAAACATTGAAATTATTTAAGATAGTTTTCATGCAGAAATTAATGTCTTATTGATAAGTATTATTATGATGATGTCTTTGAATTTTTAAGCAGTTGTTAGAAGTGTTCAATATTGATTCAACCCCACTCTAAGTATTGGTAATATTTCCAACTATTATTATTAGAGCGGGTTACCTTTAGAATAGTCTAATCACTGGAAGGAAGATCGTGAAAAAAAATGGATGAAATGAAATGTCACTCTCCAAACACAATTTAGGTGTTTTATGGAAATGATTATACATTATGGAGAAATAACAGGGAGTGGATGCTTGAATCTCTATTGTTAATGGCTACAAAGTTTCAAAAATCCTCCAACTGATCCTTATGATAATAAATTATTTATTTGTGATTCAAAGGCTCATCATGCTATCACATGTGGATTGTCAAGAACTGTCAAGTCAATGGTGATGTGATGCAACATAACTAAAGAGGTTTGGGAAAAACTTAAAATTATTTATGAAGGAGATCAAAAGGTAAAATAGATCAATCTTCAACAACATAGAGAAAAGTTTGAAAAATATGAAAATGAATGAATTAGAAGATATTGCAACCTATTTCTACAAAGTATATGAAGTTTCCAATGCTATCAAAGGATTAGGAGAAGAAGTCAAAGAATTCTTGATCATACAAAAAGTACTAAGATTGCTTCCTTTGAGATATGATGCCAAGGTATCTACGAAAGAAGAAACCATGGATTTGACTAAAATGACAATTGATGAGCTATATGGAACCCTCACAACATATGAAATGAGAATAGATACAAAAGATGGCATCCAAATAGAGAAGCGGCCTTTAAATCCTGAAAGAAGATAAGGAACAAACAACACAAGGTATAAGGAAGACCAGATGATGAATCAAATTAAGAAGAAGAAAATTTCATAAGGAAGCTATAAGGGGAACTAGAAGATTTAAAGGTAGTTACCCTTTAAATGTTTCAATTGTAGTTAAATAGGACACTATGCTAAGAGATGTCATTTTGAAGAAAATATAAGCTTTGACAAGAAAAAGAGTCTTTACTCCAAAGGGATTAGTAGTTCTTCAAATGAAAGTGATGGAGAAGGCGGCAATATAAGGGAAGTTTTATTCATAACTCATGAAACCCATAATGGTGACCATATAAATTTTGAAACAAATGATATTGATTCTGAAGAAGATTTCATAAACAATACAATTAAGTCTGATGTAGAAGAAACAAATATGCAACTAGACACCTTTTGGGGAATCAAAGATGATATATAAACCAAATAGGAATATGATGAGAATCTTGAAGAGAAATTGAAGTATGTTGAAGAAGAAAATATCAAGCTCAAAAACAAAAATAGAGAACTAAAAGGCCAACTAAAAATGTGTGAAGAAGAGAAACATGAGCTTGAAAATACAATTAATAGTTTGAAGGAGCAATCAAATAAAGCCAAAGATTCAATGATAAGGAATTGAAAGCGGAATTGGATCACACAAGAAAGGATTTGATGTTGGAAAAAACAAAGTTAAATTATTACTTGAAATTTGAAAGATGTACCGAAAGATTAGATGAAATTTTTGGCAAATAAAGATGACCCACGGCTAAGGTGGGACTTGGTTATGACAACAGCTTAAAAACAAAAAATCATAGATAAATTAAACACAAAACCATCGGTAAGGGAAAATGAAGAAAAGTATAGAAGCTATGCCAATGCTTTGAAAGGTGAAAACAACAAACAAAAATAAACTAAAGAACAACATGAAAAATGAGCCACCAAGAAGGTTTTTTCCTACCAAGTATATTTTTCTTGGTCAATGTTATTCTTGCAAAAAATTTAGACATAAAGAAATTCATTGTAAAATCAATGCAAGAAACAACTATACAAGAAATTTAAATTATTATGGACATACAAAGGATGACCATAGACATGGAAATGCTTATGAATTTGTTAACAAAAATTATAATCCCTTTTGATCCATTGATGGATCAAAACATTGTATACTACAAATGCAATAATTTTGGTTGCAAGGCACAAGATTGCAAAAATATAAAAGAAGATGCTCATATAATAAAGAAGATAAACCTCCCGGATGCAGGTGATCTTTCCAGCACCTAATACGAGGATGGTCCGACGAGGGGGCGTGTGGATGTTCACCGCAGCCAAAAGGAGCTGTAGGACGCAGCACTTAATGATTCACACATTAAACATCATTACAACATTAATAACCGGATTGCATTGTAATAATCGATCTGCAATGAAGCGCGGCATAATCTGCATTATCGCTCTTCTCATCAGTGTTTCCGGGCAAAACAAGGGTGAAGGTTCAGGCGCTAGAGACAGATCATAACACTGTATGGATTTGGTGCGGAAAGTTAACAAAATCTTAGGCCTTCACACTCCTTTCCACCGACTACTTCACACTCCTTTCCACCAGCTACGACTTCTCCCAAGTAGCAATTGTGCTATATCCTCGATAACTGTTTGTTTCGCCTCCATAGTTAATATCAAAATGCCCAGAGAGTGCCCCAGAATGGGAAGCAAGACAGGCAGCTCTCAGGGCTAGATCCTTCGCCAAGCGTCATACACAACTTCGAACCCCTCGTCTAAGGCCTCAGACTATACTTTATACTGCTATCTAGCGACCAGGAGAGGGCGTGGCAGAGGAAGGAGGCAGATAATGACAGAGGTGAGCTCTCAGCACACCAGAACACACACGGCTTGCTTCCGCCTCCCCTGTAGACTGGGTAATTCCTCCTTCATTGTTTTAGTCACTGTTGAACTGAATGCGCAAGTTGGGGGTTCGGAGACAGCAGGCTCAGGAATTCCTCAGCAACAGAGGATGGAACACCGGACAGCTCCCACGATGAATGTGACTAAACAAAGACAGGATAATAGAGGCTGTGAAATTTAGAATATGCCCACTCAAGTTGGCCCAAGCGCTCCTGCAGCAGAAGATAGCACTAGAGTAGAGGGACATTCCATCGAGTATGAAGAACCAGAGCATTTTGGTTGTCGCATCATTGAGGAACAACCTTCAACTCAGCATGAGGACTAAACAGGCTTGCGTGTCCCTGGTTTTGTTCATTGGTCGAATGCAGTGGTTCATACCTCTCAGGTTTGGGTGTTTTTGGTCCTGTTTATTTTTCAACAGAGGATTTGTCTATCCTAAGCATGTAGTGTCTGGTAACAAGTCTTTACAACTCTTCTTGAGGGCCGGTTTCCCCTGCGTTGGCAGCATTCCATGTCGGTCAGTTAATATTTTGACTAAGGTGGCTTTCAAGTCAGAATGGGGTCACTGTCAGGATTCAGAGTCTTTAGTTTTGGACTCAGCGATTCTAAGTCCTACAGTTAGTTTTTGCAAGTCTTGAGATAGTTAGTCCACTGTGCACTATCAGTATGTTGTTACATGGGCTGGAACTTTTGAGACCCTCATCTCGTTGTATGAATATTTTGTATTAATATAGAAGTAGACTAATTTAGAAAAAATAAATAAAGAAGATAAACCAGCTACAATATGAAAAAATAATAGGAAGGAAGATTGTATCCTATTATTGCTTGCTAAAAAATAAATAATATGAATGGTACATAAATAGTGGGTTCTCGGCACACGACTAGGGACCAAAACAAATTCCTCAATTTGGAGAAGAAAAAAAAGTGGCAATGTTGCATTAGGAAATGAATCCTCTATCAAGATATTTAGAAAGGGTGTAATAAGTCTTGGAAATGGAATGTAAAAGCGTAAAATATTTTACTACTTGAATATTTGAAGCATAATCTCCTTAATGCTATAAAAATATGTGATTAGGGATATAATATCATGTTTGATTCTTGAAGATGTGAAATCAAAGAAGAAGACTCAGAAAGATTGGTTTCAATAGCAACAAGAAGATAAATAAAATATACATCCTAGACAAAAATGAAATAAAGAATATGATGCCACACAAAATAGATCCAAGGAAGACAAGGAAGGAAATGATAATAAGATATAAAATAAAGGTGAATTACTTTTGAGCACCATAAGTTTAGAAGGATCAACCCCACAAAGAAGAATCACCTTTTCCATTGATGACAAAGGGGGAGAGAAAGACCACGAAGCATGGAGACAAGTGGAGCATGATCACAGTGGGAGTATATTGGTTTCCACCAATGACAAAGGGGGATATTGTTGAAAGAAGGTATCATTGATGTAAAACGTCATCCAAGAAAAAGAGAATTTGATACACTTTCTTTGAATTCATTTTTGTTCCACTTACCAAGCCTAAATGGAAGAAAAATATATATGGTTGGAACGCTTTTACTGAGACCCTTCCAATGGATATGGAACTCCCTCTAATTCCTAACAGTTGAGGAGATATGAATTTTTGAAGTTCATCCCTAGCCAATGACAAGTTAGCCCCATAGTGATAGTTTGGTCCCCGAAGAGCACTATATAGTCATAAGAAGAAGGAATTTTAGTAATTTTCTCAATGAAAATTTGGATATGTTTAAAAAAGTGAAGAAACAAAGGGTTTTTTTGGTTCATATCTCATGAATCAAAAGTGAGGAAAGGTTGGAACTTAGATTGGAGAGAATATCTATTGAAGGACTTCTGGCACAGTTTTTGAGGTTATTTTTGGTGCATTTTTAAAAAGGGCTTTGGCACACTTTTTGAATGTTTATGGTTATGTTAGAAGGTTGTTACAGGACTAACCCTGATTTCTCTTTATTAAAGTAAGGGTGGTGAGGTGGAGCAAGGAAAGGGAATTATAGACTCCTTCAAGTTGAAGCCTGTAAATTAGGGGGTTGGTGCCTCCTTCCAGTAGGTTTTGGTAAACTAGGGGGTTTCCTCCTTCAAGTTTGTACTTGTAAACATTTAAACTATATTAGAAAAGTTTCATATATAAATTAATGTGTTGTTGATCAATATTATTTGCATGTTGTATTTGAAGTTTTAAACAATTGTTAAAATTTTCCAATATTAATTCAGGCCCCCCTCTCAGTATTGGTAATATTTCCAATAGTGGTAAAAAATTGCTCAAAGGTATGGGCTACATACCCTCCTTTCTGGAGGCTTTTTACTAACCACCTAACCCATCAAGGAAGGAACCCTAAGGAAGAAGAGAGGAGGAGGGGAAGCACCTGTGGGGTATGAAAAAAGAGTTGAGTTGAGTAGAGTGAAGAGTAGAGAAGAGAGATAGATAAATATACCGGAGGATCTCGTTTGAAATAAATAATATCCATGCGTGTAATTTATTCAACCTTATTTTGTGAGTGACATCAGTTTTAGATCCTTTAGTTTGAACCAAAGGGCTAGTTGGAATGGCTAAGGAAATGTTTAAGTGGTCCACAAATCACTAAATGGAAGCATTGAGGGACTATTGACTCAGTAATTGGATCCCTCTATGTTGTACAAGCCTAATGTGACCAATTTCTATGAGATTTTGTTGAAAATCATGCACCAAATAAAAAAAGGAAAGCATTGATGGACTATTAGCATAAAGAATGGGCTCTCTTTGTGTTATGATGTCCCATTATAGCCACACTATGAAAAATAATAGACCTAGGTTAATAGGTTGAAGGACCTCATACTAATTTTTCTGGATGAAGGAGAGTGGCCTTCATCCTTACACCATTGATGGTTAGGGAGAGATTTTCCCTTTGTGTTCTTGCTAAGCAAAGCACTTGATAAGCCACCTAAAACAATTGGGAATACTTGGGATTAGTTTGATATTATGAGAACTAGTGAGATTGATTTTATGAAGGAGAATGGCCTTCATGACTTCATTTTATAATGTTGAGTTGGAATTGTAGAATTTGCTGCAAACTCTCTACAAATCTTACTCTAAGACTATGTAGAAAATCTAACTGTAGATTAACCCGATAATGCAATATAACCAAATCAAAATACTATAATCTACTTCTACTATCAATTTGTGGAAGCTTAAAGATCGAGTTGAATCAGAGCTGAACACATATAACCAGAAGAAGAAGAATTAATGCACATGAAACACATAAAATACTCAGGGGAAAGCCTCAGCTAGAAACCCCACTATCTGTATTATCATACAAGGTGGAAATACATCAGAATTATACATAGCCTTAGCTCTCACAGCTAGTCAGCTCTCAGTACAATCCTCCTGGATGCTCACAGGAAAACAAATCTTCTCACAAGCCTTCTCCTCTTCCCTCCAAGCTCCTATTACCTTGTGCAGTTACCTCTGGGATGATCTCCTTCACCCAATGTATTGTTTCTCTAACACATTGTCATAACTTTGCAATCCTCAAGGAACCTTCTCCTTGACTACATGGATGAGTTTCCTTTATAGGAAAACACATGCAACTGATAGTAACATGTCCTTGACATTTAGTTGAACTAGGTCTTTCTCATAATAGACATGCATGAGTTTCTGATGAGAGAATCTTCAGTTATCTGGAGTACATTGGTTGAGTGCATGCATACATCAACTAACTAATAACTCACAATTAGTTCCTAAAATAGTTTGGAACTAATTTAATTGGACTTAACCTAGTAAATTGAGCTAACTAATTACAACTCAAATATAACTCAATCTTATCTCCTTAATTAAGGGATAATCTCCTTAATTTAAGGGATAACTCTTGCATGACTTCAGAAAGACTTCTAACTTGAATTTCTCCAACTAATTAATCCATAATTAATTAATTGCAAGCCGCTAGTGAGACTAAATTCAAATTTTAATTCAAGGAAAAATTAAAATTGGAAAATTCTCGATTCTATTTTTATCATTTCTTGTTGCTATTTTCAACAAGAACTTCCCTTATGGCTTTATGGTCTGGATTGGGGATATCCAGCTACAATAAATACTACAATTTATCTAAGCCTAGGGTGGGGTGGAATGTGAATCACCCTTCATTAGTTGCAAACAACTAATGAAATGGATCACATAAGTACCCTAGTGTACTTTATATATGTAATGTAAATTATGTTAATGAGAAAGAAATGATAATTGATGAAAAGTGTATATGGATGTGCTTGTTTTTTGAAGTGATATTATGATCTATGTGATGCCTAATTATGATGTGAAATAGTATATATAGCTATAATGGTTGTGAAATATACATATACTTTGTTATTCAATATTTAATGTGCATTTATGGTGTTCTTTTCATGGCTATGTATAGTAATTGAATGGTTCACTTAAGCTTGGGATTGGTAAAATTTAGTATTGGTTATGGCCAATGTCCATGGTTTGTTATTAAACACACTAGAGAAGCTATAGGTCTATTGAAATGTTCAAGGAGCCTTGTGGATGATATGGGCTTAGAGGGAAAAAGAAAGATCATTAAGATTAAAAGGAAAGAGTCTTCATAGAACATCTAAGGAAAACTATTATAAATTTCATTGAAGAACTCTTGAATTGGTTGAGATGAAAATATTTGAAGGCCCAAAATGGGGTAAATTATGAATAACAACCTCTTTGATCTCCTTGGAAGAAAAATCATATCAAGACAATGGTGGATAAATGATTATGGATGCCTTCAAGGATTATGCGGACCCTACAACTTCAAAAATCTTTGGGCACATAATTTTCCCTATCAGAGTCAATGTCTATCCTTTAGAATAATTGGCTTAAAATACTTATCAGAATTTTTAGATATTTGAGGATTAACCCTTTGATTTTGAAAATATTGGAAATTTGAGGATTGGTGCTTTGGCCCTATCTCCTAGTCATAGGTTCTGACTAGAATCATGAGCAAGAGCTAGCTGAGAGGGTCTTTGGGAAATAAGGCTATTGGATTTTCAATTATAATCCATTAGAATAATCCTTAAAAAATATTTCTTAAAGTTCCTAGCACTAGTAGATCCTTATATGTTTGTCTAAGGACAGAGAGATCCACATTAGTTTTTTATTGTGTATCAAGCATTGATATATCAAGCTCCGAGTTGGGAATATTGAGAATTGAAGTTCAACTCCATTAAAGTTTTATAGTTATATTATGGAAGAGTTAGAAATTATTGGGAATAGGAATCCTTGGCCTCAACCACTAGTGACAAGGCCAACAGGAGTTTCTATTAGGAGCCTAGCCAAAAGGGGCTATTGAGCCTTTGGCCATTGGGTATTGACCTTTTGGTTATTAAATTTCAAGATAATATAATAGATAATATCGAGGAAATTTCTTGAAATGAATAAAAGTTTTATAGTATTTCGAATAACAAAAGTTTCAGGAGTTGTCAGCTGATGGGACTAAAGATTGCAGTGTTGGATATCAAGATATAAAACTTTTTGAGGTTAAATATTAGGAGATTGAGACCCATCTTCAAAATTTCCTTCTGATACCAATTAAGCCCACTAAAGTATTAGATATTTCATTGTGGTGTGGTTGTTTTGGTGGTATGGCATGTTGACATGGTTTTTATGAGACATGTTGATCAAGTGTTGATGTGGCATGTCGACAAGGCAGGAAAAGTGCCATGATGATGTGGCATGATGCAAGTCCTTGATGACATGGCATTATGATAGAGTACTGACATCGAAAGTCTACATGGCAAGATGATATGGATCAGAGTGTGCAATGGCATTGAGGTGGTGACCAAGAGTTTATATGTTGGGTGTCAGAATTCCAAGAGGTTGGGATATTTGTATCAGGCTTACCCCATTGATACTAATAGAACTTGAAACACCCTTAAGTTATCATAGATTAGTTTTTCATTATTTGACTATGGTATATCATTTATCAACCTATTGAGAGATTAGCCATTGGGATATTGGGACTTCAAGCTATCATCTATTTTGATGTTGGCTCGTCAGATGTTGGGTTGAACTCAAAATAATTTGTGTTAAATGTCTTGGTGGGGAGGTGACCTGATAAACCGATAATGTAAAGGATGGAAAAGTTGGGTTCCACCATTTGAAATTTTTTTGTCGGGATGAGTGAATATAAAATAAATGGGTTAATCTAATGAAGTTTTTCATAAGGGACCAATTGGTTTATAGGACAACTTTGGAGTAGGCAGATTAATGTGGAAGCTAATAGAGAATTGTATGAAAGTGGCACATGGGAAAATGGGTGTCACATGTATACCAAGTGGCATGGTATGAATCTTGATGGGGCTTTGGAGGACAATATTCAAGTGGGAATAGATTTGTTCCCAAAGGCTAGTATCAATAGAAATCTCTCAATGAGTATAATACAATGGTGATCTCAAAATTGAGTTTTGAGGTGATTAAAGAAATTATTTTTAGTAACCCCATCTCCATAAAGTCACCTTGGTGATTAGGTCTGGATAACTTATCACCTCAAAAGGGTAGAAAGGGATTTGGTTTGATACATCATTGTGGAGTATTTGAATGCTTTGCAAAGGAAGGGAGGCTTGTGTTCATTTGCAAGAATAAACCATTGTATTTTCCTAGAAGAACATCAAAGATTTTTTTGCAAACTGAGACCATTATTTTGATGTAAAAAGGTAAAATGATGTACTTGCATTCTTTTTAATGGATCAAATAATCAATTGAAGTGGAATTAGAGACATAACTCATATGGATGAACTCCATTATCAATTTTTTGAGTATTATCTATGTTTTCAATTCATTTTATTCTTTAAATGTTAATTTTTAATTAACTAAGAATTTGAATTAGCAAAAAGAAGGATTCTAGCACTATCTTTGGATCAAGTTTGGTATAGGATTTATTGATTAGGGATATGTTCATTTGGATTTGCATAAATTTTGGTGTTGAATTCCAACCAAGTCCAAGAATAAGTAGGGAGAAGGCTCACCTAAAGAGTGCAATCCATAGATTGGTACAAAATGTAAATTCCAAAGGAAAGCAAAGGAATCTCCAAGGGAAGAAAATCTCTTTGAATTTGAAAATATGTTTCAACAAGATTTTTTGCAGATGAAAATCATGGTGAAAGAATCATGTAAGTGTAAAAATAAGAAAAAAAAGGCTCACTTCAAAATAAAGGAGAAGCGATGGTGACCTCCCTCAAACTCCTTATCCTCCATCCACTCCTTCAACTTCAATTTCCTCTTTAGTTTCATAGAAAATACAACTAGAGAAATATAATTCTAATGTTCCTACATATTGGTCTAAATTATATTTGAAATTTGATTTTTCAATGTATAATGGAGATATTAATGCAAAGAAATTGGATCATTGGATCAAGCAAATTGAAGTATATTGTAGGGATCAAAACATTGTGTGTGAAGAAGAAAAAATATAGCCAATTAATATATGACTAGGAGGCACAACACTGATCTGGTGCAAGAGTAAGAGACAAGAAGATATTATTAAACGGGGTAAAATAATATCTTCTTTGTGTGAATTCTTTGCTACATTAAGAAATAAATTTTATCCTTTAGGATAGATGCAATAGGAAATAATGGATTGGTACAATCTAAGGAAAAATAGAGGGAAATATATACAAGACTATGCTCAGTTGTTTAGAAATAGGGCAATAATATTGGGAATTCATATTTATATGCAAGAACCTTTTTAAAGTATATTGGTGGATTTCATAGTTGTTTCAGACAAATTATTCTCATGTTTAATCTAACTAAATTCCATGAAGTTTATGTCCAAGCCACTCATATTAATTAAAGGAGAAAGAAGATCAAAAATAACTTCTCAAATAAATCATTTCAGCCAATTGAAGGAAAGGATAAAATGAAATGAGCAACTCAGTGAAGAAATAAGATGAGAAGCCTTCATATTCACCTTAAAAAAACACATTGAGGCCAATTGTTGGAAAATTTATCCAAACTAAGACCAAAGATGCTCAAAAATAACAAGGGTAATAAGAAGACCACAACTACAATCCAACAAGATCTTGGATCAAATTTAAGTGATGAAACCAAGATCACATCCATGGAAATACAAGGTACATCTTCTTATGCTAGTTCTAGCACCAATACTCATTCTTTAAAATTTGAAATTATACATGATGAAAAAAAAAGTGACCTATTTCATATTACAGTTATCTCAAAATATAATAAGATTGATCTACTCTTTGATAGCGGTTTTCAATCTAATCTAATTCTAAATAAATTGATAAGATATTAGGACTTGAAACTAATTATCATCTAAAACCATATCCTTTAGTATGGGTAAGTGAATATGCTAAGTTATAGGTATCTAAACAATCTGAGCTTAGATTTACAATCACCTATAATTTCATAGATGAGGTAGAGTTATATATTGTACCACTTGATATTTGTGAAAATGTTTTGAGAAATCCTTATTTTTATGACAAGAAATATGTCTTCAAGAGGGAGGAGAAAAGGTATCATCTTATAGAGGATGGGATTGAGAATCTTGTAAGATCCCATCATGAAATGATATGGGTTGTATATGGAATAAAATGAAAGGCAGGAAGTAAATGAAACAAATATAGAGAAATATAATAGAAAGCATGGTAATAAGGTGAAAACCTAGTTTTTATTAATAAATGAAATAACAAAATAGTGTAGAACACAAACTAGCTAGAATGGTGGTAGTTATCTCTGAAGAGAGAGAAATGGTAGCTACACTCATTCACAAAAGTTGTCACAAGAGGCCAAAATAATGGTTTTTTAATAGAAATAAATATTTATATAGGTCCAAAAACCTAACGCTCGAAGATCAAATGCCAACAGGTTTGCTCGCCCTGAGGTGGTTAGTTGGTGCATCAAATTCCCATGGTCATAACTTTTGCATACAATATTTGTTCGGGGCGCACACTAGTTCGTTGGAAAGAAATATTTGAATAATAAAAATTTCAGTTAAGGATACGAATGTGGTGGAAACACATGGTCGCTTGAATTGCAGGAAAAGAAATATTTAAGGCCTCAAAAAGTCTTCGGGAGTTTAAGACCCAGAAAACCATAAAAATTACTACCAAGAAAATAGAGAACCATTGAGTCAGTGGAAAATGTGGGTGGTCATCGATATCCATCTGGATCAATCCTCTCCCATAGATATAAATGTTCTCCATTCCATCAAATTCCCTCATAAGACGGGGAAAATTTGTTGAATTTGACTCTTGGCGAACAGGCTTGCCTTGGTGAAGAAGTTACCCTACTTTGACAACTCGGTAGATTTGTATGTTCTCCTTGCAAATGTCCTTTGTCTTGGAATCCATGATCTGATCCATGGTATTTTATTCAATGAAGTTAGCATTGATTTATGTACAAGCCAGTTGCTATGATTCCTTTAAGGTTTCCAATGGAGGTGGAAAATATGGTTGAAGTAGCTCCACACTAAGTATTGAGTGCAATCCAAGGAAAGGGGGAATACTCAATTCAAAAGTGTTTTCACTCACAACCTGTATTATTGTGTAAGTCCCAAATCAGAGTGGTCTAAGCTTCCTATTTGGGCCTATGAGGTGTTATTTCTACAAATGAAACCACATTGTATCACCATTATAAAAAAATTCTGGAACCCTGTGTTGGTCATGTTGTGGTTTGTACTTTCATTGGATTTATACAGGATATCACAAAATTGTATTTGGAGGTGTTGGATCCATTCAAAAATTTTAGTTTCTCTTTATTCCTTGACCTAAGCATGGGGGGACCCCACTGGTAAAGATGCAATGGGAATAGTTATATCAATTGGGGCCAATGACTAGAACCCTAAGGACACTTGAAAAGGATGAGGCCAATAAATTTGTGGAGGGATTTGTTATAGCTATGATAAACATATGGAATGATTCATCCCACATGTGCAAATGTTTGGAGTTGCACATGTGCAATATATGTACAATCATCTTGTTGACCGCTTCTATTTGTCCATCTATTTGGGATGAAAGGTAGTCGATTTGGTCAACTTGGTATACATAAGAGATCATAGGTTGGAGCAGAAGGTGTTGAGGAACCTAATATCCTTATCTAAAATAATGGTCTGAGCTAGCCCAAAATGAACCCAAAAATGCTCAAAAAAGAACTTAATAGTGGCTTCGGCTATGATACTCTTCTTGCATGGTTCCAAAAAGGCCATCTCAGAGAATTGATCGACAACCACAAACGCAAAATTGTTACCATGATTGGTGGATCGAAAATTGGATATGAAATATTTGGATATTTATTGTCATAGCTTATATGGGGTAGGTATAAGAGTGTGCAACCTTGATTATTGATGGCTTGTTTAGCAATGGCATAGGTAGTGGATGATCTGATATATCAGTAAATCTTGTCAAATATTTGGAAAATAGAAATACTTTTGAAGTATTTCTACTATCTTCTCCAAACCAAATTTCCCTAGCATCCAACTATAATGTGTCTCCTAGATCAACTTGGCATGATCACTTGAAGGAACACAAATGTGGCCTAGGTAGCACAAAATCACATCCCGGAGGTGGAAGTATAGAACTTGTTTTCATGTGATCAATGTTTGTTATATGGGAGTGATCTCAAAATCATTGTTGTATAACTATGGCATGGAGATGTTTCACTCCCTTGAAGATTTAAGAAATAGGGTTATTTCCACAACCAAGGGTCGACTAAGGAAATTAACATCATGACTTGATCCACGCTTTTTGAATTTGGTGTTCAAGTGGAATTGTTGTAGGTATCTAGACCATTTTTATGGTGGTCATTTTGTAACTTTCCTTTTGTCAACATGAATTGCAAAGACTTGTGATTAGTGTGGATGATTGTATCTTTACCCAAAATATAATGCTTTCATTGTTGACATGCTTACACAATGGAGTACATCTCCTTGTTATAAGTTGGGTATCCTCAAACAATATCAAAGAGTGTTTCACTTTTATAGGCCACCAACTTTCCTTGTAGAGTGAGGACTACACCGATAACATAGTCAGATGCATCTATCTCCATATCAAATGGTTGTTGTGAGTCTAGAAGGGTTATGATTGGTGTAGAGAAAAGGCAATGTTTCATATCCTAAAATTCTTCCTATTGCGACTCAAACTAGGAAATGGTTGCTTTTGCTCCACCCTTGGTCACTTGACGTAAGGGCCAAGTGATATGAGAAAACCCCAACATGTAAATATGGTAGAAGTTAACAAGGCCTAAGAAGTTATGGAGATCAATTAAAGTCAGCAAGTCTAGATAATATTGAATGACTTATATTTTAGTTGGAACCACATGCACACCATGCTTATTAACAATGTATTCCAAATGTTGAATCTCTACATGTCAAATGAGCATTTCTCCATATTTGCATATAACTTGTGTTTTCCACAGTGCTCAAGACCTACTAAGTGTTGCAAATGTTCCACCCAAGTTTAATCGAATATGAGGATGTCATCAAAATATACAAATGCAAAACAGTTTGTGAACAGCCACAGGATATCATCCATCATCCTCATGAAAATTGTTCGAGCATTATTCAATCTAGAGGGCATGAATAACCACTAAAAAATACCTTTTTTTCTTCCATGCATCAATTTGTTCAATTAGAACTTGGTGATAGCTTGACATCAAATCAATCTTACTAAAGAACTTGGAACCCTTATGTTGGTTAAGAAGATAATCAGTCATGGGGATCATGTATCAATTATTTACATATTTTTTGTGTAGGGATATAAAATCAATAAAGAGTCTCCATGTCCCATCCTCATTTTACACCAAAAAAATTGGACTCTTGCATGATGAGGATCTCAGTCGAATATGGCCCTTTTGGATGAGCTAATGAATACAATATTATATTTACTCCTCCTTCAAGAGAGAGAATCTATATATTGGGCCATTAGGTAAAGGATGATTAGTTATTAATTCAATCAGCGTTTAAACTAACAGTGTAGAGGCACCCCGGCAGGTGGAGCAAAGATATCTCTATATGCCTCTATAATATTGTCCACTTTATTTTGTTGTGTAGAGAGGCCTTGTGCTAAGATTATGGTGGTCACAATGACCTTTCTTTCACCTTCTAAATAAACCATGAAGAGGAAAAACTTTGTATTCTAAGAGATTAACATTTGGAAATATTTTTTTGAGATCAACAAAATAGTAATTGGAACTACCATTCGTACCCTGTAGAGCTAACTTCTAAGAGTAACAAAGAAACTATGGGGAAATACTCATAAATAGCATGATGTTTCCACATATAACATTGTCCTAAAATAACATCACAAACATTGAGTGGGGGGACATCACATTTTACCTCATAATTCAAGGGTTTGATCCCTTAGGATAGGTGACATTGCGAGCTGACATGGATGTCTCATCCATGACTCAACCAACCAATGATGCATGCTTTTGGGTGTGGCATTGTCAACAATTTCAATCTCTTGATGGCCTAGGCTAATATTAGGTATTTTTGGTTCCCACTATCAATAATAAAAGGTCATGGCCTCAACCTCACCCACATTTGTGAACAAAAGAGTGCCCCCCCTCTTCACACTCCTCTATCTCTTCTAGTTGGATCTTTATGGTCGCATTGGTAGCATTGGGTTTCGCATTGATGATCCACTTTTCTTTATTCTAATATAAATCAAAACTAGTGTCAGAGTCAATTTCCTTTTATTTACAGTCTACCAACAATGATTGTTTTGAGTGGCATTCCTCAGTGTTGTGTTAAGGGAATTTATGGAACTCACACCACTTTCCAATGTCCTTTTTTGACTTCCCATTACTCTTTCTTGTCTTCGACTTGGGATGGTTGTCTTGAGGTTATCTCTCCTTTCTCTATTTATTTTTTTATGATTTTGTTCTACAATTCCAAGGTTATGTTGTAATATATTTGCAAATCCAAACTCCCGCTTATTCTACTACTTCAATCTCTACTCAATTTTGATAGCATATCTATAAGGGTTCCTAGTGAGGAGATGTACAAGAAATTAGTCTATATTTGGATGTATCTTTGTAGACTACTATAGTAATTAAAAAATAGGTGCCTCTTGGAGTCTTTGACCTATCTTTGAGTTCAAGGTATGGAAAATATTGGTGTACTACAAGATTGTCTAGTCTCGTTCTTTTCATACAATCGTCCATCTCATGTACTAGTCATCATTGTTCCTTATAGGGCGGAAATACTCCTTAAGGGCATCAAAATAATATTCCCAAGTGGGTCATACCTTGAATAGTGCATACTCATCTTCACTTTGTCTCTCCCAGTAACCTTCCCACAATTATTTGATAAGGTGAAGGGATTTCAGGAGTACAAAGGTGATATTTTTACTGTCCAGAAACGTTTTGGATAGAGTAATAGCCCTCTAAAATATTTAACCATTTCTCAAAAGAATATGCATCAATTTGGCCTTTAAATAAGGCGTTATAAAATTTAACTTCTACCTTGAATGGTGTCACTCCTCCAAAAGTGCCATTATTTGAAGGTACCTTGGTTATTGTTAGAATTCATCAAAGGATCTGGTAAAATTTTCCACCATCTCATTCCTCTATCACATGAGGGCTTCCTTGAGCAACAAATTGATAGCATCTCCCACTTTGTGACATATATTTTCTTCCACCATGGGAGGTTGGTTGGGTTGGTGAGAGTGATTGTTCCCAAGTGATACTAGCTTGAGACCCAACTCTCTATACCCTGACCTTGTCAAAGACATCCATTAAGAAACAACAAGGAGAAGATTTCTCATATACCACTAATCCCGGTTGTACTAGGAATGAAATGAAATTTAGGAAAGTAGTTGAAATACACACGTATAAATATAACATAAATCATAGTAATATGGTGCTAACCCAACATCTACTAATAAACGAAATAGAAGAATATTGTAAAACACAAATCGGATAGAATAGTGGTAGTTATCTCTTAAGAGAGAGAGATGGAAGCTACATGCATTCACAAAATTTGTCATAAGAGGTTGAAATTATTCCATTTGAACATAAATAAATAACCCTAGAGGTCCAAAATCTTAACCCTAGAAGATGAAGTGCTAGTTTTTTATGGGCCCTAAGGTATTTGGTCAGTACATCAACTTCTTGGGGGTGCAACTTTTGCATGCAATATCCATTTGATGTGCACAATATCTCGTTAGAAGGAACTATTCAAGGACTACATTTTTCAACTAGGGTCTAGGAATTCCATGTCAACCATTGGTCCCCTAAATTTCCAAAAGAAAATAGTTTGGGAACTCAAAGTGGCCCCAGGAGTTTTGCACCAAAAACACCATAGAAAAATTTCCTAAGGAGATAAAGAACCGTTGACTCAATGGAAAAGGTAGATGACTACCACTATCCACCTAGATCATGTGACGATTAAAATGTATTTACTTTTTAGAGGTCAAATGAAAATAATTATGAATCTAAGCAAGACTTTTGTACTCATGATTATCAAAGATAAGGATGATGGTAAATCCATATATTTCAAAGGGTGTGATCCTAAACATAAAGATAAATTAGTTAATATTATATCTAACTATGATGGGGTGTTTTAGGAACCATAAGGATTACCTCCAAAGAGAGAGATGCAACAAAATATTTGGCTACAACAAGATGCACCTCTTCATAACATTAATATTTATAGGTTATTTTTGCTCTAGAACAAAGAAATAAAGTAGGTTTAGGAGCCACTCGAGAAAGGAATCATCTAACCAATTACTTATCCATGTGGAATTCCTATTTTTTGGGACCAAATAAAATGGTACATGGAGTGTGTGTGTGGATTTCTCAGCATTGAAAAAAATTACAGCGAAAAATAATTAAGCTCTTCCTCATATTGATGATTTGTTGGATCAATTGAAAAATGTAACTTATTTCACTAATTTAGACTTAAGAAGTGGTTATCATCAAGTCAGGATTTTTTAATATGATATTTGGAGGACTATTTTCAAAACAAAACAAGGTTTATTTGAGTGGTTGGTTATGCCTATTGGGCTTTATAATGCTCCTAAAACTTTTGTGTGGGCTATGAGTGATGTATTAAGGTCATTCATAAATGAATTTTCAATAGTCTATTTAGATGATATATTTATATTCAATAAAAAATGTGAAGATCATGTAAAACATGTTAAGAAAGACTTGGGTGTTTTAAAAAGGAAGAAATTGTGCCTAAAGATGTCAAAATATGTGAATTTGGGAACGCATATTTATTTTGGATTTAAGAGATATGTAGTTTGTATCTTTTGAATTAATAACCGGAGAACCCACAGTAAGAGTATTTTTATGCCAACGTTTCAAATCCCAACTGGGATCCATCATCAAGACTTTAAGAATGATGATGCAAGATGAGCTGCTTTAGGGAAATAAATACTTATTGAGGTTAAATTTGGAACAATACATTGTCGGCTTTATTAATTTTTTTTAATTTTATTTATAATTAAATTTTATTAAATAATTTATTAATTAAATTAATTAAATTATTTTATTATTTTTTTACTCTTATATATTTAATTCTATTATTTGTTAAGATATAATTAAATTGTTAAATTAAACTAATTCTTAATTATATTAAAAATTAAAATTATTAATTTTATTAATTTAATGGAAAAATTAAAATAAAATTTTTTTTAAAATTTTAATTAATTGATTTAATTTTAATAATTTTTAATTATTATTAATTTTATTAATTTTATTATCTTATTATAACTTATTAACTTTATTAATATGATTTTATTAATTTCTATTTAGTATGATTTTATTAATTTTATTGATGTAAATTAATAAACTTTAATAATTAATTAATTAATTATTAATAATGATAATGAATTAATTAACGAGATAAATTAATAGGACAATGAGTAATAATCCAAATTTGTTAGTTATGATTTTTATGGAATTAATGGATAATTAATTAATATATATATATATATAATATATATATAATATATATATATATATATATATTCTCGTTATTAATTATTATTAATTATAATTAATTTTATAGTTTGCATTAATATATTCATTAATGGGATATTTAATAATATTAATTGAAACTATCCTCATTTATTAATATAATCTCCTCAATTACTAATAAGACTATTAATTAGTATATATACCCTAATATACTAATATTATGAAATAATAACCCTAATAATTAGTTAATTAATTAATTAATTATGAATGACTATAATTAATTAATGGGAAAATTTTTATACTGCTTAATATATAAAAATCCCCATTTATTAATTATAATTAATTAATATGATGGTTAAAATATTAGAAATTCCTATATTATGATGAGATTTAGGGTTAGTTATTAAAATAGGGTTATTAGGGATTTTACCTGTTTACCTGTTATACCTGGGGTTAGTTTGCGATCTTGCTTCCTTGATCAAGGGAAGCCAGCTCCTGCTAATCTCCATACCTTTATCTCTGTTTAGATTATGAGGATGCTTGAGCAAACATCTGGTGTGGCAATGGGATCTCCCCTCTCGCCAATCGTAGCCAACCTATACATGGAATACTTTGAAAAGAAGGCCCTTGAATCATATCTTTTAAAACCAGCATGGTGGAAGCGATTTGTCGATGATACAAATACAAAATGGACTCATGGTAAACCTGAGCTTGACAAGTTTTTCATTCACCTGAATTCTATCTCTCCAGAAATAAAATTTACTATGGAACTTGAGGAAAACATGAGCATCCCATTTTTAGACGTTCTAATCATCAGGAAAGAGGATGGCTCTTTAGGACATAAAGTCTTCAGGAAGTCAACACACACAGAAAGTTACCTCCATGTTGATTCCCACCATCACCTAGCCCAGAAGTTTGGTGTTCTAAACACCCTTGCCATCATAGCCCTTCGAATATCTGACTCAGAGCATCTGAACGAAGAAAAGAAGCATTTGGTTTCAACCTTTAAGAGCATAGGTTACAAGGAACAAGAAATTAAAAGAGCCATAGAAAAAGCTGAAAGAAAGTTACTATCTCACAAACCTAAGGCTCAAGACCAGCCTCAGAGTGGTAAAGTTTTTCTACCTTATATCCATGGAGTTACAGATAAAATCGCTAAAATCCTAAGGAAGAAAAACATCATCACGCATTTCTCAGCCCCTGGAACCATTAGGCAAGGTTTGAGGTCTATAAAAGATGATGTTGACAAACATCAACTCAAAGGAGTCTACAAAATAGATTGTTCATGTGGAAAAAGCTACATTGGTGAAACAGGTCGCTCCCTCCAGACAAGGCTCAAAGAACATGGCGCTGATATTAAGAATGAAAGATCTCGTACTTCAGCCTTGGCTGAGCACTCCGTTAAGACTAAGCACCATATATGCCTCGAAAGCGCATCGATTATCGCAAGGGAGGAGCAGCAGCAGAGACGGAAGATCAAAGAAGCGCTTGAAATTATCAAGCATCCTCATAATCTAAACAGAGATAACGGTATGGAGATTAGCAGGAGCTGGCTTCCCTTGATCAAGGAAGCAAGATCGCAAACTAACCCCAGGTATAACAAGTAAGCAGGTAAAATCCCTAATAACCCTATTTTAATAACTAACCCTAAATCTCATCATAATATAGGAATTTCTAATATTTTAACCATCATATTAATTAATTATAATTAATAAATGGGGATTTTTATATATTAAGCAGTATAAAAATTTTCCCATTAATTAATTATAGTCATTCATAATTAATTAATTAATTAACTAATTATTAGGGTTATTATTTCATAATATTAGTATATTAGGGTATATATACTAATTAATAGTCTTATTAGTAATTGAGGAGATTATATTAATAAATGAGGATATT
>APFE031171925.1:200753-226445 GCA_000404065.3 Pinus taeda | reverse complement strand
AAAAAATTAATAAAGCCGACAGTGTATTGTTCCAAATTTAACCTCAATAAGTATTTATTTCCCTATTGCAGCTCATCTTGTATCATTATTCTTAAAGTCCTGATGACGGATCCCAGTTGGGATTTGAAACGTTGGCATAAAAATACTCTTACTGTGGGTTCTCTGGTTATTAATTCAAATGATCCATGGTATTGCATGTATGGGGCCTATATAGAGGCTAGAGACTGCATGTCAAGAAAGAGTGTCAATGAATATTGTATGAACAAGCATATGGCTTGTGGACGTGTTCTCCTTCCTTAAGGAGTGATTGTATGGTGTTGCCCTACCTTAAGGGTTTGATAATAAAGAAGCATTTCTATCTTATTTCTTGGGTTTATTTGCATTATCATATGTTTTCATATCAGATCTATAATATTTCTGGGTTAGATCTACAAGTGTTATCGGAGCACTTTCTTGGGCAAAAAAGTGGAATTTTTGTTTTTTATTTTTTGCAGGATTTCGTGGGCGTCGCGTTTATAGATCAGATCTATATTTTTTGGTGCAAGATCTACAAAATATAATTGCAGATCTGGATTCTATGTGAAAAAATACCCGATCTAAAAAACAAATCGGCTGAATCGAGTCCGGATGAAGGAGATATCGATGATTTAGAAATCAGTGGGGTTGCAGATAATTTTTCAGGGCAGCGAGTATGCAACGCAGATCTGGACGTCTTGGTGCAAGATCTACAAAATCTAATTGTAGATCTGGATTCTTTGTGAAAAAATACTTAATTAAAAAAAAAACATCAGTTGAATCGGAGCCCGGATGAGGGAGATATCGTTGATTTAAAATCAGCTCTTTTTGCATAAATTTTGGTGACGGCGGGAGAGTTGTAGCACATACCTGAAATTCCAGTGCCTGGATCAAGATTTCTATCACATGGGTAGATGAAGAATGATTGTTCCATTTCTGAAAATAGGTCATAATAAGGATTCTGAGCAATATTGACGAAACTGTGACAATTTCAAATTTTCGCCAAGTCATCGAATTTTTTCTCAAAACCCTCTTCATGACGACTCTATATTTTACAGGAAAAGATGATGGTCCTACTATTGAAGAATTCATACAAAGATACAAGTCCACATATGGGACATATTGGAAGCTTCCAATGCTGTTTAATATGAGCAATGAGGCTCAAAAATTGAATTCATCACTTGACTACCAGCAGTTGATCACACTTTCAGATGTAAAATTTGAAAAAATCTTTTTGGAAAAATGGTCTTGGGCTAGAAAAAATGAGAATGAGACACATAAGGGGTTAATTGCTACGGGTGTCTTCTTACTGCAGGTTCATGGATTGATTCAGAAAGAGAAGATCATTGTTTCTATCAATCCTAGTGGTAAACATAATTTTATTCAATGTTAATTTGGCAAAAAAATTGCAAGTCCCAGCAAAACATATTGAAAATACACAGGTTGATGATAAGGATGTTCAAATTTACAAGGATTTGAAACTTTCTATGGATAAGTATGTGTTTCATGGTGATTTTTATGTTTCATATATGGATAACATGGATGTTGTTTTGGGATACCCTTGGATGGAATTAGTGGGTACTATAAATATTAATGTGCAGAATAAATTCCTGAAGCTTTGGTATAAAAAGAAGAAAATTACATTACAGGATATTTCCATTAATAAGCAGGTAGAGTCCAAGGAGGTTGAACCAGAAGATGTTTCAACGACTGACATATCAGATGATGAGCAGTTGATGGTCAACAATCAAACACAAACAGAGGCTGAAAAGGTAACAGGTGCTGACACATCTGATGAGGGTTCAGTGGTTGAAGTCATATTGGAAAAGAAGACACCATAACAGACACCACAGCAGGGTGAATTAAAGAAAAAGACACCGTGGGTTAAAACTTCAACATATCATCACCGACATCACCCCGCAAGACAACCATCAAGATGGAAACCAAGTAGTCACAACCCCCGTATGATGGATAGCGAGGAGAGAAGATCCACCTACTACACATCAACATAGAAGAGCTGCCATGGTCAACTTCCATATCAAGCGAGTGAGGCACCAGCGAGATCGAGGGTTCACCTTTCTCTTCGATGGCTAGATGCACGTGCATGGTACCAGTGGACTACTCTTTTGAGTAGATCTTATTATTTGTGTTCTTCCCATGTTTCGGGGACGAAACATGCTAAGGGGGGTGGAATGTTATATATCTAGGGGGGATAATATGGGGTACCAAGGGAGGTACCCAAGGTAATAATGTAATAATGGGATGGGCCATAGTAATAAATAAGGTGGTTAACCCATATCATGTAAGGGACCACAAGTAGTTAGTAATAATGTAATGGGCCCATGGTATTAGTGGATGGAATGAGGGAACCATGGTAATGATCCATGGTATTGCATGTATGAGGCCTATATAGAGGCTAGAGACTCCATGTCAAGAAAGAGTGTCAATGAATTTTGTATGAACAAGCATATGGCTTGTGGAGTATTCTCCTTCCTTAAGGAGTGATTGTATGGTGTTGCCCTACCTTAAGGGTTTGATAATAAAGAAGCATTTCTATCTTATTTCTTGGGTTTATTTGCATTATCTTATATTTTCATATCAGATCTATAATATTTTTGGGTTAGATCTACAACACCCTGCCAGCCCATCTAACACTTGATCTATGAAAGGCAAAGGGAAATGGTCCTTCTTGGTGGCTTTGTTAAGTTCTCGATAATCTACACAGATTATCCACTTCCCAATTTTGTTGGGCACAAGCACCAGAGGAGAAAACCATTCGCTGTCAGAGATGGGGTAGATGAATCTTGCATCCAACAACTTTTGCAATTCCTCTTTAACAATGTCCTTAAGGGCTGGATTCATTCTCCTCTGAGGCTGCCTGACTGGTTTATAATCCTCTTTAATATAAATTTGATGGATATAAACCAAAGGGTGGACTCCTTTCATCTCCTTATAGCTCAAACTGAAAGCATCCAAATGGTGGTTCAGAAGGCTACACAACTCCTTTTCCTGAGAATGGAATAGGGATGAGCTGATCTTCAAGGTTCTTTCAGGGCCAACTTCCACATTCTTAACTTTGGGAGAGGTTAGATCAGCCACACAGAGGTCTACTACAGCACTTGCTTGGGTACCTTCCACCAACTCCTCTAATGGCAACACACTCAGAGGCGGTTTTTGAATCAAATTCTCAATCAGGTCATCCTCGATTTGAGGACCTCCCCGGGTGGCTTCCACTGTGTACACTGGTGCAGAGTAGACTTCATCCTCATCTCCCTCCTCCAACCAGAGAGGTAAGTCATGTTCTAGCAGAGGTTGGGCAGGAGGATAGAGGACTAGCTACTTAGACATAGGCCCATTCATGATGGCCATGCTCCCAGCTCAACGACTGATGTAAGCATCCACAATAGCTAACCATGACCTTACCAAAATGAGGGGATATCTAGTGAGTTTTTCCTTTGGCTGAAGGACCAAAAAGTCCACAGGGTATTCCCAAGAATCAACAGAGACCGTGACATCCTCCATAATCCCTTCGGGAGTCATGATAGAGTGGTCTGCTAACTGCAGTACTGTTGAGGTCTTTCTTAGGGAACTCTGAAGGTTAAGTTTGAGCATAGTGTCCTTGGTCATCACATTAATTGCAACCCCTAGATCAATCAGGGTGTGGGGGATTATGGTGCCATTGATGTGGACATCAACTGCAGGACTCCAGGGTCCAAATATTTTGGACAGATTACTTGTCCCAACATCAAATCGGATAGTTGTCCTATGACATTGATAGTTGGGGCATCTCTCTTGCGCCTACCTGGGTGCCTAAAACACTTCTCCTTGATAAATTTGTTGTAGATTGGTATATCTTTTATGGCCTGGAGAAGTGGTATTTTCACACACAGCTATTTAAGTTCTCCCAGAAGTTCAATCTCCTCTAGGTTTGGTTGCATGGTTACCGTTAGTCTCTCAGGAAAGGGTGGAATCGCTTTGGGTTCACTTCCCTGTTTCTCTTCCTCATCCTTCGGTGGAGGAGGTTGGCGATCTGGAAGGACCTTCCCAGATCGTAGGTTGATCTCCTGAATCTCTATAGTGTAGGTAGGGCATGTTGTCTCTCCAGTATATGCCTACTGGGCCTGTCCGTTATTGGGGTTCGGGTTTGATTGAGTAGGCATTTGGGGTTGTCTTGGAGAAGTAAGAGGTAATGGTTATGGTTGAGCAGGTGGTGGAGGCAAAATAGTGGGGGGAGAGTTGTATTGGGGCCTCCACCCTGGCTGAGGTGTATTCCACTGAGGTTGTGGCTAAACATGAGAGTGAAACGAATGAGCAGCAGGTTGAGTATGGTATTGAGATGGATAAGACCAAGGAGGAGGTGCGAACCAGGAAGAATGAGCAGGGGGATCCCAAGAAGGTATATGAGCGGATTGGTTGGGGTGGTAATAATTTTGGGATGTCCATTGCATCCCCTGCTGGTAATGTCTGGATCCATGTGGCCTCCTTTGGTTGAGGTAGTAGAGTGGTTGAGTGGCTCCCTCGGCCCCTTGGTACATGGCTTTAAGTCCGGGTAAGGTTGGGCATTGGTTTGTAGGGTGGTATTCCTCACAAACGAAACATACCTCTATTGAGTGCAATGGACACTCGTCTCAAGATGCTTCCTGGTACATCTGGGACAAAATATGGCCAAAGCCCTCTTAGCTTCCTCTTTCTTCTGTTGGATTTGAAAAGTATCCAGTTGCATGGAAATGGTCTGTCTCACCTCACTTTTAAGGTCTTCCATTTGATTTGTAAACTCATGTTTGGAGAAGGTGGCACTAGCTAAAAGTGGATTCCCCCTACCTCTTTTTCGGACTACCCTAGAGTGGTTTATAAACAAAGTCTTTATGTCCTCATAAGGTAGTTGGTAGATGTCTCCACCAGCTAGCAAATGGAGGGTATCTAGAAGGTCTTCAGGGACTCCTCGGAGCAGAACCAGCTTCAGAGATTCAGGGTCAAGTGTGCACCTAGCCCTTTTATAACTAAGTTGGAACCTTTCTTCGTAGTCTTCTAAAGATTCATCACTTCCCATGGTCATCTGAAAGATTTCTCCCTTCGTTTTATTTGACCTACAGTAGTCCCTGTATCTGTTGTTAAAGGCTTGCTGCATTTGAGCCCAAGTTGTGATACTGTTTCCAAGTAACCCCATGAACCAGTGTAGGGCTGCATCTTTGAGGGTAGAGGGAAAGAGTTTCAACTTTTGCTCGTCTTCTGCAGAGTCATAAGTTCGACAAAGGACAACAAACTCAAACAAGAAGGTATCAGGTTCTTCAATGGTCAATCCATGGAAGTGAGGTAAGGTTGAGGGACTTATGTTTTCCATTTTCGTGTTTCCATTGGTCTCTCGGATGGGGAAGGCACCTTCTATTCTCTCCTCATCTCTTATATCGTTTCTATGTTCAGCCATGGTCTCAAGAGGAATGTTTTCTTGCTCTTTTTCTGTTATAGGATCTTTGTATATCTATGGAGGTTCACCTATAGGTTCTTCTGGATCACTGCCACCAAAGAAGAGAGAAGGGTGACTCAGTGATGTAGTGGGGGTGTTGGGTAAGAATTTTCCTGTTTCGTCTTTGTTCCTACGAGGCATAAAAGGGAATATTTTTGGATGATTTTTGTTTTTTTTTCTCTGCTTGTACCTGCAAAACTGAAATAGATTGAATTTCAACTAACTAAAATCTATCTTGCTAAAATGAAAATGCAGAATTGAAATGAAAGCAGGAAATGACTAATCTATGTTGCTGAAATGAAATTGCAGGAATGAAATGCTAGGCTACGCTTGTAGAATTGAAATTGAAATGTTAATCTATGAAAGCAGGAAATGTCTAATCTACTTTTGTGGAAATGAAATTGCAAAATGGAAATGAAACAATCTACTCTATGCTTGTTGAAATAAACTACTTAGCAGAAGGTTGTAGTGGAAAATAGAAGAAAAGCAACAATCACAAATACTCTAGCACTTACCTGGCAACAGGGCCAAAAGGATGGTGGGCCCCAGTATTGCAGCAATGATGGTGCAACTCCTGGGACTCCCTTCTTTAATTTTATCAACCCGGTAGTTCGTAACAAACTTGGAAGCGACGATGCTATATGCACAATTACTAGCTCTTGTTGCAGGTTGTCACTTGATCAGCTGGCACAAGTCTGCTAGGAGCTTAAGCCAACTTCTATGAGCTCTAAGAAGAATCTTTTAAATGTGATGGATGAAATCTAACTCAACAGAGGCTAATCTACTTGAAAAAATAAGCAGAAAGTGGAAAGGAAATGTAAACCCTAGAAAACCCTAATTTTACCGACTAACCCTACTGGTGCAAAAAAAAGGATGAAAGCTACGGAAAGGGATGCCATTGAATATTGGGAAGGTTAAGTGCATGTTTCTAAGATACTTCTAAAGTGAAATCTGAAAAGGAACATCTTTTTGTATTTTTGAGTAATCTTGTATAATTATTATGCATGTTTTTTAACTGTTTTTGAATGTGCAGAGGTTGATTAATGAAATGAAATGGCAAGGCCACTTGCATGAGGTTGGGAAGGTGAGAAGAGGGCCTAAGGGGTCCCTAGCATCCTTCCAAAGAGTTTCACAGTGTTCGGGTCTCGAGAAACCACTCTCGTGAGCTTCTACAGGAAGTCTGTAGGGGTTCTATAGGATGTTCCAAAAGGGGATTTTGGAGGGTTGATGGTGGAAGAAATATGGAGAAGTGGAGATGGAGGTTGGATGAGGGTGTGAGGAGGTCTAGGACCTGGTGAATGAGGCTGACGAATGATTAAGGTGGTTGTATTTTTTTCGAGGATGGAAGAAGCACGGTTGCGCAAAGATGTGGAAATTAGGTCAAGTTAGAAAAGAGTGGTAAATGATGGGGAAGAATCTGAGTTAGGGGGTTGGAGGAGGTTGTCTGATGGAGGAAGGGTAGGCAGGAAGGTATCACAGGTGTTCTGCACACTATTATCCAAAACTGACCAAACAAAGACTATGCAAACCAAAGATCTAGCTATTTTGACCTATTTTGACCTAGAAACCAGCAACCATGTTGAACAGAAATTTACTGGTAGAAAATCATGTAAGATAACTATGAAAACCATGCAAGAATGGATCTAAGCATGTAATCACAACTAGTACCAACTTTTGCAACTAAGAATCTAACACTAGAAATTGCATGAAGAAGCAAGAACAATGTTTTTGTGGCAGCAAGGACACCTTGGTCTCAGCTCATGGTCCCAAGGAGGGAGAGGTGAGATCAAGGGTTGCTTGATGGCCTTTTTTGAAGATATTTTCTGTTACCAACCTATCAAATCAATCTGAAACATGAAAATCTATTTCAATCATCAAAAATGACCTAGGTAACCAAGCAAGATCTTAATCTACTAGCAGAAATTATTCTATGAATACAACAAAAACATATAACAGTACACAGAGGAGGTCCTGGAAATTGGGTTGGGCCCAACCCCAAGAGCTACATGATCCTAAGAAGAAACACAGAGCTGATGGAAAATGAAACTGATCTCCATTACTTAGAAAATAACCATGTCACAAAAATGTTTACAACAAAAGCTCCAAAATGAGCTGAAAAGCAGAGCAGCACTAAAGTGCAAAATACAAATGTTTCAAAACTAAAATATGAAGGTTGGAATCCTTCCTTCTTATGCACTATGAGGACCTCCAACAACCCTCCTTAACTCAAGGGGATTGGCTGCTCAAACTACAAGTAATCAGTCTCTTTACAAAAGTTGCTCGGCTGCCCTTGGGAATCATCTTTGGTGGCCTGCTGAACTCCGAGCTGATGGTGGAGAATTCAAGGAAGGGGCCATTTAGTGTAGGAGATACCCTTCCTACAAATCCTCAGCCTTGTTCCCTCATATTTGGCTGTCAGCTGGCTCATAAATGCTTGACCTTGGTCCAAAAGTTGTCCAAAAATCTGCAATAACCACGTATTAGACTTCATGGTCAAGTGACTATTCTCATTCATTCAATTAACATAAATATACTCAAAAGAATGCATAAACTATGAAGAATGGTGGATTAATCGAGAATAATAGGCAAAATGAGCCCAATAAGTTACCCATTTTTGGGGCTCATAAACTGTCTAAACCAAATCCTCGCATTTCACTCAAGTGACTATACAAATAATCTCATATAAATGTTTTCATGTTCAATATTCGTGTTGTCTGCAAAGTCTAGGAAAGCTTGAAGATGGTCTTCAGCTGAGGGACCACTTTCTCCATTGTACTTGGGAAGGTATTTTAAGTATCCAACTGGGAATGCATCAAGGTTATTAGGTAATATTAAGGCAACATATCTAGCCTATACAATAGGTCAGAAGGCCATGATAGTAGGTGGTGTATGATGTATTTGTGTAGATGTAGAGGATGAAGAAGAAGTAGAGGAAGAAAATGGTGATTCAGAGGTTGATGAACTAGTTGGAGGAAAAAGAGGAGGAGCTCTCCTAAAAGACTTCAAAGGAGTCTTAATAACTAACTTTGGGACCTGTAAAGGAATACCTACTTTTGATTCAAAGAGAGGATTGTAATATATAGGAAAGGCCTCCTCAAGTTTTTCAAAAGAAGAAGCTTTAAGTCAGTCAAAAATGGAAGGAAAGTGATAGATGGTAGGGGATATGAAATCTGTGGGTTTATATTCTAGTAGATTAACACCCAAATTAGGTTCAGTTTTAGGTGATCCTGGTGGTAGTGTGGGTATTGGATGAGATTCTAATGAATGAATAAGCTATGCTGACTTAAAACCAACTCTTTTATCTAGAAGTTCAGCAACCCTAGGTGATAAATGGGAGTAATCAGGATCAGATGGGATATTACTATAGGGGTCAAATGACTCTAATTCTTCAGACTATAAGTTATGATGATTTTCCATAAGTCACCTATTTGAGACTAAATTCTAGAGCATGTAGAAACCCTAACATCTTCGCATAGTATATAAGAAAATATAGCAAACCAATATTTGAAATTTCTAGATGAATTTCACCAAAGTTTTGGCTCCACACGATCAAAATTTCAGCTTCTGAAGCTTCATAGAAAAAATATATAGATAAAATGCCAAGATGGCCTATTTGAAGCAGTGAAACCCTATAATCCAAAAATTTGATACCAAATGTTATGCAATTAGATCACAAAAGAGAAGAAAATATAGAATAAATGACTTGAAAATTAGCCACTTCGATGGGGAAACCTCCTTTACATCATATAAATGAACAATTATTGGATGATAAAAAGGACAGTACCTCCCTGGTATATATAGGAGTCTAAGGGGTCACAATACAATCAAAGCCTACATAGAAATAATAATGTAATAGCATACCAATAACAATAGTGGGATTCTATGAGGCACACAAATAACAATAGCAGGGCTACACTAGTACTATAGGGACCTAACGTAATATTTTCAGGGAACAATACTTCAAAGCTCCTTTTCTTCAACTCTACACTTTACCCTTGAAAAAATCATCCATTCCATCAACGAACTCTCAATATCTAAGCTCAAAATATAGAAAGTTTGGCTTATTAGTCATTGCCACAACATAGAGCATAAAAGTCAATTTTCAGTTAACACTTGCAATAAACACATTTGAATTTGAAAAATTTGTCGAATTCACTATAGTTTATAATAATGCTATGTGAAATGAAATATTTATGAGCATGTTGTAAATAAAATAATTGATTTTTTATTTTTTCATAAATGAAATTCCAATTTTTTGATTGGATGAAACACTTGAAAAGACTAATTACCTGTGGTCAGACTGACAGGTAAAGAAAAAAATGAAAAAAAAATACTTTCATTTCGAAAATACAAAAAAAATTCAAGTGGCATGTGACAAGTGCACGACCATTTATGTGACAAAACATATTTGAAAGTAATAATAAAGATCATAACACATGTCTTGTTTTTTGGAAGACTTAGAAATGAAATTGTGGTGCAATGACAATACATGTTCTTGTTAACAAAAAATATTGTTTTAAGAATAACATTGATGATAAAACATCTTTGTCATAGTTAATTAAAGCCAAAATTTAACTCAAAGAAAACTAAGAGGCATTGCACTCGAGTTCTGGTAGTGAACATCGAAAGTTAATTAAAGAAAATTGTATTCTAGGCATTTAAGAACATTGAAGATCAAATCCCACCGTTGATTTGCAACGGTATTAACACAATTTCAACATTCAATATATCTCGTCGATTGCAGAGGGGACACTTTGGGATTCATTGCATTTGTAGAACCCACTGGTCATGTATCGTTTTACAAATATATTTAAAATCCATTAGTCATTTAACATCATACGAAGAATTGTTAAACTTGTTATGAGGTAGAGTTGTAGAAAAGTGTGAAGACTAGAAATATAGAGGAGTGAAATTTTTAAATACATCATTTTTGTTTGCAAAGAATTTATTTTCTGTGTTTTAATTTGAATCATATTTTTCTCTTTTTTATGCTTTATTTTTTCCTTTGTTTACATTTATTTGTTAGTTTGTGTGTTTCAAGTTACATGTATTTGGTTGGATTAACAATCTGTATTTGTTTGTTTGTGTTTCAAATTATATGCATTTTGTGGGCTTAACAGTCTACTTCCGTGATGTATGAAGCAACAATTTAGTTAAAAATGATACATTATCTTAAAATATGAAGCATGAATTTAGTTAACATTAATACAATATAATCATAGTCTAAGTGACCTTGCTAGTAGGTCTTATTCTTTATTATGATATGTGTTTCTTGTGATTGTTGTATGTTATAAATTCATGTCTTCTTAGGTAATTGCATTAGGTTTTGTAAGATTTATCGAAGTGGGATACACTTTATGTATTGTTTACATGCATTTGTTAGTTTGTGTGTTTCAAGTTACATGCATTAGGTTGGATTAACAATGTGCATTTGTTTGTGTGTTTTAATTTACATGGATTGAGTAGGCTTAATAGTTTCTTTTGTGGAGTATGAAGAAAAAATTTAGTTAACGATAATACCGTAGCATAAAATATGAAATAAAATTTTGGTTTAACATTAATACAATATAGTTGTAGTCTAAATGAGCTTAGTAGTAGGTCTTATTCTTTGTTCTAATATTTGTGTCTTGTGATTACCATATGTTAGAAATTCATGTATTCCTAGGTAATTTCATTAGGGTTGGTAAGATTTTCTAAAGTGGAACAAACTTTATAAAACACCCATGGCGCGGCGAGAAATATTATGTTTTGTATCGTAACACTTTCCCATATTTTGCTTCTGGTTAACTACACCCAACATGAGTGGAATGGATGTGTGGATTCAAGAACTAAAATCCTTTCATTTCTTTCAATTTTATGTTTTACGTTTTTTGTTTGCGGTTATTGATGATAATGACCTAGTCGCCTTCAAGTAACCCTACAGAGGCTAGTAGAATGGACTAAGATGTCTCCTTGTGATATGTGATGTATGTACATATATAAATATAGAAATCACATGATTTCCATCGAATAGGATGATACCAATTATTAAATTATTTTAGACAAGTGAAAAAGAATTATATTTGAAATGCATGACTATGACAGTAACTTGAAACTAATATCTGAATTTTTTTATCTTTTTTTCATAATTTCATTATTATTGTATGTATTATGCTTTGTATTGATTTGTGTGTTTACAATTGTATGTTGAAAATTCATGCTTTCTTAAGTAATTGTGTTAGATTTGGTAATCGTTTTTGAAGTGTTTCAATCCTTGGTCCCCCTTTCAGTATTGAAATTACCAGGTACTAAGGCTAATAATTAATAACTAATAGGCCACCCCCTAACTCTCAATTATTACTTTTATTTACCATTTTTACAAGAATTTTAACTCTCCAATTTACCAATGGAAGGTCATCTTCAATTGTCTGCACGTAATGCAAAAAGGAATTCTATGACTAGAGAAATCATTACACCCAAGTCTAGATATCTAGGCCACCTTTTCTAATATGACTATAGATTCAATATTTGTTTTTGGGCTCACCTTGTGTAGAGTAGTGGAAATTACCCTTTTATGTCTGCACTTCCACACATACTTTTGTTTTGCACATGTCTTTTTTCCACACATATTTCAGTTCCACACATATTTGTTTCATACAGACTTTAACTATGCACAAAGTTTAACTAGAGTAATAAAGTGTAATATTTATGCTAGATATTCATGCATTTTTGGGTAATTGTGTTAAAATTGGTAAGATTTTTTGAATTAGGAGACTTATGCCACAAGTCTAAGGAACACATTTCCTAAAAAATTTGTGACATGACATCAAATTTCCATTATGTATCATAAGACTTTCCCATTTCTCCCTTCCTACTAATGTAGCCCATTGTCTTACTATAAAGGCATAAGTAATTACATTTAGTCCCACTACGAGATGCAGATATTTATGTTAAATGACATAGAAATCCATGGCTCATGGCTCTTACTAGTTCATGGCCCTCAATAATTTAAAATTATGCAGTATGAATTCATGACAGGGAATGAGTCTCATGGTGGCATAGTCTCAAGCTCCAAGTTGGCACCAGGTGGTGCCCTAGGGTAGTACCACATGTCAATTGACATTTATTGATGTATGTCAACCACATTTAGTAATATAGTCATGATAATAATGTTAAGAAAGACAAAAATAGATTAATATAAAGTGTTCCAATGAAAAATTCAAGGAGGAAGATTAAGCATGCAAACATTGTGAATTATTTCGTTATTGCAAATAAGATAAAAAAATCATTTATTCATTATTCTTAATTTATTCATGAAAAAAATATTTATTTTCAATTATAGTCAAGTGTGGCTACTTTGGGATCTATATTTGTCTTCCATGTATCAAAGTGGCTTTATTTCTCTAAACATAATGCAGAATAGGAATTTTATGACTAGAGAAATCATTAGACCTAAGTATAGATATATGGGTTGTTTTTACCATATGATTATATATTCAATATTTCCTTTTGGGACCACCTTGTGCAGTGCAGTGGAGCTTATCATTTTATCTTTGCACCTGCGCACAAACTTTAGGTTCCACACATATTTGTTCCGCACATGTCTTTGTTCCATACAAACTTTAGCTATGCATACAATTTAGCTAGAATGCTAATTGTAATCTTGCTAGGTCTAAACCTGGTGGAGGCATGTGCAAAAGGCTTCACACAAGGTGCTGTCAAAAGGAAGAAAAACTAGATTAGGTTTTCACTATTTACTTTCCATGAAGTTGAAAGTATATAGAAAAACAATAATGGTACTACATCTAAAGTTTGTGCATCAATATGCAAATGCAAAATGGCAGTAACTTAAACTATCACTTGAAATTATTAACTTTTTTCCATATTTTTTTTTGGTAAGCTTGGCAAGACCTTTTTCATTAATTTTCTTTGAAAGGTAGGTTACATGCAAAAATCAAATCGTTAGGTGGGATCAACCTGCCCAGCGGGAAACCAAATTTGTTGGCCACCTAACAATATTATATGCCATCCAGAAGCATCAAAGTTTAATCCTATCAAGCAGAGCTATATATGTGTGAATATCATGTATCCTTTTATATGCTAGATATCTAAGATCATATCCTAAAAACTGTAAATACTTCATATGATAAAATTTAAGTCAAAATTGAGACAACCATGCAACTAATGTTCAGAAGAATCCACTGGGACCCGATCCTTCACACTAGAGCCTAGAAGTTTAGACTGAGGAATGCACGAGATGTGGTGCTCAATGTGGTTGAGGCGGCCACTTTGTTGTTGCAGTTAAAATTGAATCAACTGGAGGTCTTTTTTTAATTTCAATAGGACCATATTTTGTCTGAAAGATTCAGCATGAGGGGTAGCCAAAGCTTTGGCTACAAAGTTCTCCATTATCTAGTAAATATAGACTATTTTCTTGTATTGGGAGGATCTTCATCTGGAATGTCCCGTGTCGGGTACCAGATCCTACCCATTGCCCAAATCCACTTCTGATTATGTAGTTTGATGGTTCAATTCTACTTCCTAACTCGAGATAAGATGGCAGACCTGATTTAGAATTCCAGTTGGAAAAATATGAGTTGCATTGTGAATAAGGTGAAAGGTAGTTTTATGACCTCGACTTCTCAGAGTTCGAGAATGGGACTGACTAGTATCATGTTGTTACCCTTGCATTCTACCTCATCCACGACATCCCATGTCCGAAGAGTTAGTGAGAGATGAAGGGCGAGCCATGAGGTTGAAAACTAGACTATTACCCAAAAGACAAATGTAATGGCTAAAATCGAGCCTAGGTGTGACAAAAGCCAACGCTCAATTGTTGGCCAACTTAAGAGTACAAAGCCCTCTCAACATAGAAATCCCTGTAGGAGTAACTAGGCAGACAGACAGGTGGTTGTGAGATACAATTCTTCCATCCCACCATATAACATGTAAAGAACAACGAATTTGGCTTGGGGAGTGTAAGAATACCACCAAAGTCTCTCCCAGACATCAAGGACCAAGATATTTAACCAAAGAAAGGAGGGCCATGTTCAACAATACCGAGAGAATATGAAACAAAAACACCAAAATATTTCCATAATCACTTCCATAAATAGGCTAACATACAAGACCAGATAAATTCCAAACCAAATTCCTTGAATAAATTCCCAGACATGAAAGAAAGATGCTGAAATATATAGAAACAACAAACTGAACAACATACCATTCGTCATAAAAAACCATACTTTTCTTACTCCTTTCATAGATTATCTTCTCATTAATTCCATATATAATTACCATACTTCACCATCGTAAAAGCTCAAACATAGAGAAAATAGAGGGGTTTATAAGGCAAGAGATTTCCATAAGTACATACCCGTGGGAGACGACATATGAGGGGATGAATTCCACTGCTTGCAAGTTGTAGGCCGCTTTGGTCTCCAACCCTTACTAGCTTCTATCACTCGCCTCTCGAAATGCTAGTACCACTCTCATATTCTGAAGGTTATGAGAACTCAATGGAGTAGAACCTTTCAAAATTACCAAAATGCAAATGACCCTGCCACCTTCTCTCTCACCATAAATTCTATGCATGCGCGCTGCCACCTTCTCTCTCACCATAAATTTTATGCATGTGCACTGCCACCTTTTCCAACCAACTAAGTGTGTGAGGAATGGGATGCCTCCATCCCTCACTCATACTCCCCATCATATCAATCCATCTCATGGTGCTAAAAAACTGGCTCACACCTTGATCGAGGAATCATTGCATTATTTTATTATTTTCAAATAATAAAAATAATTATCTAGTATCTATTGTTAATTTATTCATGGAAACTTTATATTTTATTAGTTACAGCCAAACGTAGCAACTTTAGGTTCTATATTTGTCTTCCATGCATTGAAGTATTTTAATTACACTAGAGAAATAATTACACACAATTCTAAACATCTGCTCAATTTTCCCAAGACGAATATAAAATAAATTTTTTCTTTTGCGGCCACCTTGTGTGGAGTAGTGGAACTTACCCTTTTATCTCTTTTATTCGATATAGAATTTAAGTCTACACAAATTTTACCTAGAGTGATTAAGTCTTCTTAGTTCAACAATCTTGCTAGGTCTAAAACTAGTGGAAGCATGTGCAGAGGTCTTCGCACAAGGTGAGGCCAAAAGGCAGAGAATACAAGTTGTTCTTAATAAAATATATGGTTACGAAACTTGTTTCAAGTGAGAGCTTAATTAAAAATAAGAACATTGATGATAAAAAATGTTCTGTCATAAAGTAGCAGGTTCAAAGAAAAAACTAATTAAAACCAAAAATTTGTTAAAAAGAAAATTGAAGACCGTAAGTGGAATTCTAGTTGAAGTCTAAGAGTGAACATCAAAATTAAATTAAAAAAAATTGTATTCTAGCCATTTAACAACATCAATGGTAAAATCCCAGTGTTGATTTGCAATAGTATGGCAAGTACATTTATTTCCATGTGTTTCACATTGAATCATATTTTCCTGGTTTTCTTTTGTTTTGTTTTTTCCTCCATTTACATGGATATTTTAGTTTGCGTGTTTCTAGTTACATCCATTTGGTTGGCTTAACAATGTGCATTTCTGTGTGTATGTGTTTCAGGTTACATGCATTTGGTTGGCTCAACAATTTACTTGCATGAAGTATGAAGCAACTATTTAGTAACTTGTGATAGAGATGTAATATAATCTAGAAAAGTGAAGAAAATAAATAAATTTGACATTCATAAAATTACTTGCATGAAACTATGTTGTTAGTAGTTAAAGTGAATCTCAAAATGTGACATCAAATGTCTGTCCATGATTATTTGAGTATGTATGAATCATGCAAAATAATTAGAGATTTGATGAAATTTACTCTCATTATACACAAGACTAAGGAAAATTATTTAAATGCAAAATAATTGTAACTTGAAACTATTTTTTTCCAATTATTTTATTTTATGTTTCAAGTTGTATCATATTTTCTATTTTTTTGTGTGTTTTATTTTTGCTTTGTTTAGATTCATTGGTTAGTTCTTGTGTTTCATGTTACATGCTACAAAGAGTTGTAAAACTCATTAATCACTTAATACCATATGAAGAGTTGTGGAACTTGTTATGAGGTAGAGTTGTAGAAAATTATGAAAAAAATACAGAGATTAAAGTCTATGAAAACATCAACAAAACAAAAAAATATAGTGTCAACAAACTGGTATGTAAATCATATTTTAATGTTTTTTGTGCTTTGTTCTTTTGGTTTGCAAAGCATTATTTTTAATGTGTTTCAAGTTGAATCATATTTTTCTTGTTTTTTTGTGCTTTTTCTTTGCTCTGTTTACATGCATCTCTTAATTTGTGTGTTTTAAGCTACATGCATTTGGTTGGCTTCACAATATGCATTTCTTTGTTTATGTGTTTCAAGTGACATGGATTTGGTTGACTTAAAAATCTAGTTACGTGGAGTATGAGGCAAAAAATTAGTGACTTATGTCAAAGACCTAATAGAATGCATATAAGTGAAGAAAATAAATAAATTTGAAATGCATAAAATTACTTAAATGAAGCTATGTTTTTAGCAATTGAAGAAAATATGGAAAAAAGGAGAATAGTTCTTGACTATTTGGTTCCCAAACATATGCAAAAAAATAAAATAGTATTATGACATCAAATGTATTTCCATGATTGTTTGAATATGTCTGAATCATACCAAAGAATTAGAGATTTCATGGAATTTAATTGGCTCCGTAGAGGACTGGGCAAAATTATTTAAATGCAAAATGACAATAAATTGAAACTATTGTCTTAAACTACTACCTTTTCTTCCATAATTACATTATTTTATTACTTAAAAAGAAGATAAATAATCATTTATGAGTTGTAATTTATTTATGACTAATTTAGTATTTGTAATTTATAGCCGTGTAGTCACTTTGGGATTTATATTTGTCTTCCATGCATCGAAGTGGCTTCATTTCTCTCTATGTAATGCAAAAAGGAATTCTACGACTAGAGAAATCAATATACTCAAGTCTAAATATCTAGGCTGCTTTCCCAACACAATTATAAATTATATATTTCCTTTTGATCCCACCTTGTGCGGAGAAATGGTACTTACCCTTATATTTGTGTTCTCTTACACATGCCTTTATTCCACACAAACTTTAGCTAGAGTCATAAGCTTTCTGGATTTGACAATCTTGCTAGGTATTGCGGAAGGCAGGTGCAGATGCATGACATATGCGAAGAGAAATGGGATTGCTTGTTGTAAATACTTGCTAGTTGAATTCTCTTGGATAGTTTTGTGGTCGCTGATGTTACTGGTTCATAAAAATACATGGCCATGCATAAGTCAAAGACATAAAAATTCATTTCATAGGTCATAATCGAATATCAAAGAATAATTATAGTTATTTATGTATCTAAAAATGGTTGAAAAGGCCATTTGTGGGCTAAGTACACTGCAAATTTTCTGCAGTTGATCACCCCTGAAATGGATTCATAGTCTGAGATAAGTGTCAAGCCAAGTGGTTTATTGACTGTCATTAGTGGCAAGCATCACAATGTCCCTTTAATCAAATCAGAGTCAAATATAAAGATTCACCAAAGGCTTAATAATATATTATTTAGTTTTAGGAGGTTGAGTACACTATGTGGGTGCTTTATTAGCTGGGTTTTTTAAAGTAAGCAATGCAGAGTCAAAAACCAATTATCCATGTGTTTTTCTAATGGAGACTTATAAAAAAAAAGTATCTAAATCCACAACCAACCTTCTGTTTCATTTTTTCCATGCAGAGAAAACGACATAACTTAAATGAAAAAAATGAGAAATTAATCGAAATGCTTAGTTCAACAGGGTTTTGTCCTAGTCCTGCATTAGAGATTGAGGAGGGAAGGCATGTGGGTCTCTTGCAAGAATTCATGTTGACTAATCCTTATATTCCATTGTTTAATCATCTAGTTTAAGGTAATTTCAAGTGATAATTATTATAGTTTTATTTATTTTAATATTTTTTATATTTATTAAATTTGAAGGTGAGATAAATTTAAGTTGTGTTAAAACTAAGAAAAATGTCTAAAAATTGAAGCAAGCAAAATTAAATTGATAATTTTTTAAAGCACGAGCTATACATTTCTCTATCAGTACTAGTTTACTTTCTATTTATTTACAGTAAAAAATAAACTTGAAATGCAAGAATGGCATTAACTTGAAATTAAAATATGAAATTATTAATGTTTTTTCATAATTGCATTATTACTGCATTGTTGGAGCCTTCGTTAATTTTGAATAGTTTTGACCAGTTTTGACCAACCGTACGGTGGGTAAGGACAAATGGCAGCAACATTTGGGTGGCGGAACGTGCAGTTGCAGAAAGGTGATAGTAAGGTGGAAGTGGAAGGCAAAGGAAGCCGAGGAGACGGGAAGGTGTAGAGGCAGCCGAGTGAGAACTGGCAGTCCAGGTAGCTTGGAAGGATATAAAAAGAGGAAGAACAGAAAGGAAGAGGTTGTTGTTGTTGAATTTTTTTTATCGTTGGGGTTGTTTTTGAGGACAAACCTTCTGGACGCTTAAGGATTTGGCTGACGAGGAGGTACGCAGACATAAGAGTAGAAGCAAGAAGAGCTGGAAACCAAGGAACTGGGTTGCAGAGCAGATCTGACTTGAGCTACTAAGCCGAGTATTTTATGTATTGTTGATGGCGAGATGCCAAGTTATAATGTATTATGTTCTGTTGCTTTGATGTAACCAGAGTTAATGGTTGTGAAGACTCATAACGCATTACACATCAGTATCTATGTGCTTATTAAAATTTTAAATAGTCTCCTTGTTACATGAAGATGGTGCCTACTAGATCGATGTTAGAATGTTGTTAGTTCTTTGGTATTTATGATGAATCCATGTGTATGAGTTTAGGGTACCATTGTCTCTGTTTCATGTATTATGAACGCATATGTGTTTGACTGCCTATGTTGAACTGATATCCCCTCGACTCCATGCTGATCCCTTATCCCCTTTTGGTCGCAGCATGCTTCAGGTGAGACTCCTTGCCTTCGAGTGAGGTGAAAATGCTAGCGTTTTCCTAGACTACAGTGGACCATTACTGGCCTTCCATGCCTAAACCCAAGATATTTTCCCTGATGACTCTTTCGAGCCAACAAATGGTTCCATTGTCAGGACCTGAAATTAGGAGAACTGGTTCAGAATATGGTGTCGAGGGTGTTTAAGAGAGATATTGGAAACTGGTGGAACTACAAAATAGACCAATTTGTGGCAGAAAGGGTTGCCTGTAGGAATCTACCTATCGACAAGGTGCGTAAGGAGATCTTATACGCTGACAGCTCAGATGACCAATGTGAAATTTTTTGGCATAAATTCCTTGAGGACCTATACAATTGGTTGAGGGAACTAAAGCGGTAAGGTCCTTCGAGTGGATCGGCGAGAGCCTGCCATAGTTGGACTTCATCTAAGACTGCAATATTACAATAGCTAGATAACGAGTGGACAAGACCAGTTGATTTCTAGGTGAGAACTATAGTGGAAGGATACGTAGTTGAGTTTGTTGTAGAAAGCTATTAGTGCTACTCAAAGGAGGAGGCAGTGTTAAACTCCGAGCTAAAGGGGGAATTGATAGGGGAAATCCTAACATGGATTAAGATTCTTTTGATAGAGGAGAGACTGCTATCTCTATCCACTGTCGGGATGGAAGTGTAAAACCCCTAGTATCGGAGAAAGGAACTAAAGGAGAAAATGTTGCCCACAAGGGGACAGGGATGTTGCAGGGGGGTGGATGCAGAAGGATTAAAGAGAGCAAGCGATGTTAAAGCACAGAGAAGGGAATTGCTAGAGGATAAGTGGTAGGGAAGAGCAACTCGGGCCCTAGGGAAAAGAAGGAGAGGGTCCTACTCGATGGGAGTGGTGATAGAAAAACCCCGAGATGAGATGGAGGGGGAAGAGGATGCTAGGCCACACAAATATGGGAAAAAGGGATGTCAAAATCGAGAAGATGAAGAAGGAAATTCCCTGTAGGTTGTGGAAATAGGATCGCAACAGGGAACTGGAGGATGATTATCTCAGAATGTTGTAGATTTGGGATCGCAAATGGGAGTGTATGTAGGATTCTCCCTCAAGGTTGCAGAAGAAGAACTACAAGATCAGCACCCATGTGGGCAAGAAGATGACAACAATATGGGTGACAGAATGAGGAAGTTGTTCAACGAGGAACCAACATCCACCAAAGTTCAGCAGCCCCAACCTCGAAACATAAGTGATGTTTTCCTTGACCTTCCCCTGGTACCTTATCACAAACTAGAAGAGTTCATCTTTAACCTAGCGAGAGCAAAGTGAGTATATAGTGCACGAGAAAAATACAAAATTGGTCTCAATACTGGGAGTGATACCAGAACCGGCTATAACAGTAACTTGGGACTACAGGGGTCACTATAGCTGGGAACCAACGTGTTTGTGTTTTGTGTGGTGCTATCTTTCAGAGTCATCGCATTGATGTTTTTTCGGAATTGACATTTCGAACCAACCTCTGTGGTTCATCATCAGGATTAGATCCATGAATGAATAAGCCAAAACTCAATAGGGTTAATAAATAAAGGTTAGGGTTGGGAAGGGAAAAAAACCGACAAGTTTGATGATGATATAATTCATATTATAATTTATTTATATTTATGTTTTAGTATTTTAATGATTTTAGTTTTTTAGTTTTAATTAATATACAATTTCCTTTAAAGCTTATTAATTAATTAATTAATTTTTGTTTTTTTTAATGAATGTTGGTGGCTTAAATACAATAAGTTGTATGAAAATTATCTTTATTTTTAACTATAATGGAATGATTAAAATGTATAATAATTAATATCTAATGTTTAATGATAATTATAAACTAATTTATTATTATGCATCATAAATTACTTTTTATTATTAATTTCAAAATGATTTTAATGATTTAAATTAAATAGAATTTTTATTTCAAATTGAGGATTCTAAAATTATTAATGCTTATAAGCTTTAATATATTGTTTTAAATTATTATTGATTAATTGATGAAGTTTTTATTTATTTATATTAGGATTGTAATTGACATTTAAATTAACTACAATTTTAGTTATTTTTATTTTACTTTTATGGGAATTAAAGATTATTATTATTATTATTATTTTGTAAGCTTTGGTAGGACTCTCCGATTTTCATGTCCATTACACACCCCGCTACAGGGGAAGGGTAGCCCAATATTTGAACCCAAGACTTCCGGTTTAGTGAGACTTCATTTCCATGGCCACTGCCACTTGAGCTACCCCATATGGACAAGATTACTTAAGTTTGATATTGGTTTTTATGTTAAAAATTTTTATTGAGTATAGGGAAGGGTTTGAGTTATTAGCCAATATTCAAAGCAGTATGGAGGGATCATTTACAAGATACTCGGAGTTTGTAGGTAAGGGGAACGAGGATGTGGAGCAACACTGGTACCTCTGCGAAGCCATCTAGAGAGCCTGTCAGACTCCAGATAACATTCAGGCGATGGAATTCCAGACCACGCTAAGAGAACGGGCCCTATGCTCATTCATAAAGTGGGCAAAGCGGAACTAGAACCCAACCATAGATGATATTAAGAGGGGATTCATGCAAGAATTCAAGGTACCGCAAACTAATCAACAAGGGATATCGGAGTTGTAGGAAATTATGCAGAGGGAGGGAGAGACTATTTGGGATCTCATGCAAATGTTTAAGGATTCCATTTCCAAGCTAAGTTACACCTTGGACCCAAACCACCAGTGGGTTTAGTTCATCAAGGTGCTCTTTCCCTTGACTAGGGCACTACTGACACAACAGAAGATAGGAACCTTGCAGGATGCCTTAGAGAAAGCACCTCGGATAGAAGCAATGGCAGGATATCCCCACGAATACCAGGGAGGCACAAATCTGCAAGATCCAGTAATCACGAGCTTGCAAAGCTAGATCGCAAACCTGACCAAGAAGATGAGGTATCTTCAGCCCATATGACTGGCCAGGCCTAATGTTTGGTGCACCCATTGCCTAGTGGAGGGGCACGTTGCGACGGAATGCCTCAAACAAGAGGGGTGGCTGGGTCATCTAGAACCACTCCAACTGTAGGGGTTGCGGCCATCAGGGTCCAAGGACCCTTCCGAGGAAGGAATAACGTAGATTTCTACGAAATTTGTAGAATTTATGGACACCTACCACTGATGTGTCCAGTGCTGCCAAAGTAATATAACATCCCCAATAACAACTACTGTGAGTTTTGTGCATCGACTACTCATCACACCAATCAATGCCAAGTGCTGGATGCTCTAGCAAAAAGGTTGGACATATCCACGTTCAGAGTCAATGAAGCAAATCAAAGGGGGTGGAGGAGGAAATGGATGCAGAGGAAGATCGAGGGGAAGATGATCCCTAATATGCTACAATTACGATCAGGAAGGACATGTCGCAAGGGAATGCCCCTCCCAAGAAGACCATGGTGTTTGCAGTGTAGATTTAACACCCACGTGACAGAATATTTCCGAGAACTCATCGTGAAATGGGAAGAGAGGACCAGACAGTGAGGGGCTAACCTGGTGAATGCCGAGCCTCGGGCCGACAAGGGTCTCCCTGCAACAAATATCAATATAGTCACCTGAGGAGGGAAGAAGACATGGGAAGATCACTAAGTCGAGGAACCCCCTGCAATCATCAAAGCAGTGTCACAACCAAAGGCATATCAGCCCAAGTGCCTAAAGCAGTATTACCAAGAAGTAGCCAAACTATTCGAAGGGATGACTGAAGGCAAGGATACCCGAAGTCCGCAAGTCTATGGGCCTGACCTTGCCCAACCTATTGGGGAATGGTTTAGAATGTTCTTGAAAATTATTGAAGATGAGACCATGCTAAGGGAATTATGGAAAAACTTAAAAGTTGCAGTGTCCATAGAGCGAGAGGACGCGCGACAACCAGGTGAAGCCTGGTTAGAGAAAGCTTCCAGGAGGGTGAAGCATAATAAGAAGACAAGTGGGAAGTAATTCTGAATCAATGCATAGGTGGAAGGATTCCAGATAAAGGACACCATGCTAGATCTAGGGTCAGACATAAACATCCTACCTCGAAAGACCTAAGAGGCAATTGGGAAGTCACAACTGAAGTATTCGCCAATTCAGTTGAGAATGGCAAATCAATATTGTGTACTACCCATCAGAAGATTGGAGAATGTAGAGGTTGATGTAGCAGGAGTAAAAACACTCACTGAGTTCAAAGTAATATACATTATGGGGGATAAAGACCCGTATCCGGCACTCTTGGGGATTGACTAGGCATATGAAAACTATGTCATCATAGATTTGAAGAAGGAACTGATGATCTTAGAAGTAGAAGGACTAAGGGTGATTCAACTGCTGGACCCTTATTAGGGACCCAGGTTTAGAAATCCAACAGATGACAGGGAAGAACCAGGGACATTAGATCAGTTGTATACACTCATGGCAGGAAAGAGGGAAGACTACATAAATCTTATAGCTAAAGGATTAGTTAGTTGGAGGAGCATGCAAAGTTCAAAAGTTGGTTCAGAAGTTGCATGGGATGCACAATCGTAGGGTGGATACGAACTGACAACCCGACGATGTGCAATGATAAGTCGAATAAACTAGGGAAATATAGGAAAGGACGACATCCTGAAGTACTATGGCCTTGAACCGATAGATCAATTCCTGGAAAGGATGGACCAAGATGGACCAAAAGACAAGAGAATTCCCCTTCTACAAATTGTGCTCATGGCAACACCGACAAGATGGTGGAAAGAAAACTGCTAGGTATTGAAATACTGGAAGGATGCAAAGCAAGCGATGAAGGAAAGGTTTATCAAGAAAGAAGAGAGACCACCAGACCAAAAGGAATACATGGGGAATTCAAGTCCCTAGGAACATGTCAAAGGGTGCATGACCAACTGGGAAAGTGGAGGGTTGTTAAGGAACCTGTCGGTTCATGCCTTTATACACACCCTCAACGCCATCCCCTGTGTGTGGTAAATCCATGAAGAACTATGACGACAAACAACTGCATGGGATGCCTTGAAAACATAGTTCATTGGTGATTTCTCATTCAAGGATAGTGAAGCACAAATGATAGAAGCACTTCAATAAGTGAAAGGGTTTTTGTTCACCTCTGAGATGCTATTTGAATGGAGCACGAAGAAAACTTCGTGCAATTATTATTTGAAATGGAATCTCCAAGATTTATTACCTGCGACAGAATCAATGCAGAACCAGTTGAAGATGGATTGGAAGGGCTTAGACACCTAGCCTTTCAAGAAACAGAGGGAGAAAGGGGGATCCAGGAGATTCCTTGGACGGAAGGTTCCCATATTCTATCAGTGAAGCTAAGAAAATAAAATGTAGGGATGGAGGATAAATGCAAGATAGCATCAGCGGGAGACTGCTAGGATGAATAAACCACTAAAGAAGTTTTTGATTTACTACAAGAATACCATGACCTATTCCCAACTTAGGTATCTAAACTCAAGGGAATAAAAGGTAACTTGGGAGAGATGAAAATTGTTCTAAAACCAAGAGTCTGACTAGTGAAGCATAGACCATATCGACTGAACCCAAGGGTCAAAGAGAAAGTTGAATGGGAGATTGATAAAATGTTGGATGCAGGAACAATTTTTCTAGTCGATGAAGCTGACTGGATAAGCCCTATAGTGATTCCAAACAAGAGGATGTGAATAAGATTAGAGTTTTCAAAGATGGAATATGCATGGACCCTGCCAAAATAGCAGTAATCATCCACATGGAACCACACCGCAACATAAAGAAACTAAGAGCAACTCTAGGCCATACGGGGTACTACAGAAGGTTCATCAAAAACTACACAACCATAACAACCCCAATGGAGAGACTGCTAAGGAAGATGGAGGAATTCATTTGAACAACATATTGTCAAGTGGAATTGGACAAACTAAAAGAAATATTAGTAAGTGTGCCCATATTGCTATACCTTGACTGGAACAAAATATTCCATGTACATATTGATGCATCTGGAATAGCACTAGGAGCAGTCCTAGTGCAACTAGGAGAGAGGATGGATAATCTAGTATACTAAGTGTTGAGTCTTGAAAATGTCATTCATTTCCATTACACTTTCACTATTATTTCCATTATATCACTTCCATTCACCTCCATTTCACTACTATGTCACCACATTCATCCCACTTTCATTATCATTGGGCC
>APFE031171925.1:151551-195505 GCA_000404065.3 Pinus taeda | reverse complement strand
TCCTTGATGATTTTTTCTATTTCATTCTTTTGAGTGAACGGATATCTGTATGGGCGCACATTTGGGGGTTGGGCCCCTGGAACCAAGGTGATGCTATGATCATGTTCCCCTCGCGAGGGTGGAAGCTCATGAGGCTTGTCAAAGACCGGCAGATGGTTATTTAAAATCTGTTGCATCTCAGGATGAATTGGCAGAGGCTTGGTTTCGACTGCCTGGATGGCATTAAATTGAGCTACAACTCCATGATTGCCCTTTTTTTAACAATTTTTCCATCCTATGCGAGCTGATGATAGAGGGGGCTCCCGCCTGGAGTCCACGGAGGGTATGTCTGTAGTTGTTCTGCTTAAAACTCATATATAACTCCTGGAAATCCATTGTGATTGGCCCAAGAGTGCGGAGCCATTCAGCTCCGAGGACAATGTCGCAACCCCCCATGTGTATGGCAAACATGTGGGTTTTCAACTGATAATCCCCCATTTGAAGTTTGACATTTTCACAGCGGCCTTCACATTTCATTGTGCCTCCATCCGCAATTTGAACTTGGAAGTTAGAAACTTCTCATACAAAACAATGCACTGCTTCTGCGACTTTTTGATGGATGAAATTATGTGTACTTCCACTATCAATTAAGACTACTACTGGGCGATGTATAATAAAATCTTTGATTTTGAGAGTTTGAGGGGAAGAAATCCCTGCCAAAGCATGCAACGAAATAACTGGTTCGTCAGAGACATTGTCCTTTTGGTTGTCTTCTTCTAGCGGCTCATGTTCCTCCAGTGGTGGATCTTCCTTTGTTGAGCTATAGTTAGTGGCATCATTTTGAAAAAATTTGGGCTCCTTGCATTTATGACCTGGGGAGTATTTTTCATCACAGTAGTAACATAGGCCTTGCTTTCTTCTTTTGGCCATTTCCGCAGGTGACACCTTTTGGACCTTAAGTGTTTGAGTCGTGTTGTGAGCCTGTGGGGGGCGAACTTTAGCGGAGAGATTTGGGCGACTGTATTGGGTTGCTAATGCACGTTCCATGTTACGAACTACCTTGCAAGCCTCCGCCCATGTGGGAGGGTGGTGCAGTAGGACTTGGGCTTTGATAGATTCTTTAAGACCGCTGATAAAACATTCCATGTAGAACACATCTAAGAGACCCCAAGTGTGGAAGGCTAAGGCTTCAAAAGCTGTAATATATTCATCCACTGTACCAGTGTTTCGGAGCTTAGTAAGACGACCCAAAAAAGATGATTCTTGGTCAAAGCGGTCTTGAAGAGCTTTGGTGAATTTGGGCCAAGTCCTAAAAGGTCCAGTGCAACGTTGATGCCATTCCCACCATTGCCACCTTTCATTGTCCAAGTACATGCTCCCCAACATAAGCTCAATCTCATCATCGAAGATGTGATTTAGTTTGAAATACTGCTCCATTTGTGCTATCCATGCCGACGGGTGAGAACCGTCAAATCTATGCATATCCAACTTGGGAGGTCGCTGAGTGGGTGGTGGGTGTGTGTGCTAGACGTGAGGAGAGTGGCTAGACTCACCCTCATTGTGTTCATGGCCATTATACGCCTCCTCGTGGGCTTGTTCCTTGCCCTTCGAGACTATTTTATCGACCATGCTATATAGTCTGGTAAGCTGAATGTGGAGGTTTTGCACTGATTCTTCAAGTTTGTCCATCCTTTCATTGGCCATCGCTTGAGCTCTAGTTTCTACCATACACCAACCAGATTTTTTGAAAATTGGGACCGCCTAAAAAATTTAAATTGGGACTGCCTAAAAAAAATTTCACTAAGAAGTAACGAACCCTTCACAACGACTCTGATCTGGTGGATCTGAGAGATCTGAATGGCGGATCTAATAGCGCTCGGTGGCGGAACCGATGTCTGCTGCTGCTGCACTCCTTTGCACAAGCGGATCTGGAAGAGATGATGTATGATCCCCCGATAGCAAAGGGAACTAGAGTTTTGAGGAGTGTCAGGTGCTACAGATCTCAATATACATAAGGGTCTGGCAGTAGTACTCGGCCCAATGTTTCAGGGCTCTAACTAAGGAGGATCGACCGTACCCTTAGCCGTACAACCCGACTACCCTATCGTACGGGCGAGTAATCTCCCTGAGTACTGTTCTCGGTGTATTGTACCCGCGAGACGGCCGACGGTTTATTTATGGCGAGGTTTCAAGGGAGCCTAGGGGGCTTCCGATATACCCAGAGGGTACGTGGAAGACAGTTCGTGCGCGGTTCTGTCTAATGCGCTACTACTCGAAGGGGTACCCACACGGGTTACAAGGGAGTCCAACAGACGTGACTACCTCTTGTATTTCCTGCATGCATGCCTCCCCAAATCCGCAGATTTATGCGCTGAATGACAGATCCCGTGGTTTAAAGGCGCTGGAACACGTCTCTAGCCAAAAAAAAAAATTGCTACGAAATGGATATCCCACCGGCCCTGAAAAGTGCTTTGATACCCCTTGTTATGCTCTTAACCTGCAAACAATACCCAAATACAGAATATGCGAAGAAAAAGATACCCAGAACACATAATAGCAATGATTTTATTATTCAGAGAGTAATGTTCACTTGCCTCTTCAAGGGGGCAACCTCCAATAGAGCAGAGCTCGATTACAAAATAAGACACGATGCTCCTCTCAGGGAGTCTCTATCCTTTATATATGACTCATACATGCAATACCACGGGCCAATACCATGGTATTAATAATACCATCTATCTAATACTACGACCCATTTGCAACTAACTGTGGTTCCATTATTAATTGTGGATTAACCACTTACAATTATTAATATGGGATTTATTGACTCTTGACTATGACGTGATCCCATTACATAAATAAGGGGGTTAGGGTGGGACCCTAACACTATCAGTATTGGCAGAAGCCACACCAGTAAAAGACTGCACAACAAAAACCACCACACGATTAATTTTTGAAAATATCATCTCAAGTTTCGGATGCTCGAGGAGCCTCACAAGCAACCAGGGCACACACTTCCTGAATGAGAAAATTCAGGTCTTGTTAAAAACTTTTATGGTACAACAACACAAGAGCAGTCCTTACCATCCATAAGCAAATGGTGAAGTAGAAGCATTCAACAAGATGCTGGAAAAAGGGCTAACCAAAATCATATCAGCCAACTGAGATGACTGGGATGAAATAATCCTAGCGACACTCTAGGAAAATAGGACAATAGTTAAAAGACTCCAAAAACAAACTCCATTCTAGCTCATATACGAAAAATAAGTGGTCGTGCCAGCAGAGTTCATAGTACCCAGCATGTTGATTTCAGAGGCAACAGGAAAGACTGATAGCAGTGCCTTGAGGGACAGATTGAGCCAACTGTTAGAGCTCGACGAAACACAGTTCCTAGCAGAGTTCCATCAATCTGTCAAGTAATAAAGATAGAAGGCTTGGCATGATAGGCACATCAAGAATAAATAATTTGAAGTCAGTGACCGAGTGCTCCTCTATGACAGCAAGTTCCTCAAGTTCCCAGGAAAAATATAGATTAACTAGTTAGGCCCATTCATAATTTCACACATAAAAGAATCAGGTGCGGTAAGACTCGTGCAACTGGATGGAGTCCTACTACAAAGATGGGTGAATGGCGCATGCCTGAAACCGTTCTGCAAGTAAAAAATCAAAAAAAAATTCATAATAAGGTTGCCGCCAGTAGAGAGATACCACAACCCAATTGTGGTCGGGGGGGTTAGTGTTAGTAGTGTCAGTAGGCCTAGTTTCCAGGAATAGTAGTCGTGCATGCCAAACCCCATCAGAAAAATACACGTAGGTTCGAACCTTTTCCAAAATTGATGGTTGCACACATACTGTCACATCCACCGTACCAATACTTATTTCTTGATTAAGTAATCAATAAGGCAACTGTCAAGGTAGGGTCACAAAATATTTATCGTTAAGCATATAATTAGTTAATAAATAATCCCATCATGGTAGAATGAAGATGCCATGTAGCCCACTCTATACTTTCCAAGCCCACGTCATAGTTGGAACGTACCACTCAGCTGACAATGGCAAAAAGATAGTTAGAATACATGGAAAGGCCACTAGAGTAATTAGTTAATTAAAGCCTCATCAGTCAGGGGATGTTGTGTTAGAATCGGCTACATAATCCTAGGAGAATGTAGGGAATGGTAGAATTTCAAACACCAGAAGGATTCTAGGATCACTTTGAAGAATAGGAGTAGGACAGGAGAAATAGAAGACCGCCAGTGCAAATTGTTTATAGCAGAAGGGGAATAATGGAAAAGAGAATCATATCAATCCCATAAACCACTCTAGATGCAAGAATTGAAGTTCTGGACAACCTTTATGGGAAATATGACTGTGAAGCAAATAAATCGTTCTTGCGGACAAGACCGCTCTCCCTAGTATCAATTGATATCTAGCAACAAGCACGACAAGCAAAACTACTTTTCTCTAAACATATTTCGATTCATTAATAAAAACTAAGAGGTGTTTTAGACCCTACCTTAAGTCCAACGCTAGTTTGTGGCATCCATGCTCCAACAGCTTCAAGAGTTTCCTTTTAATAACCTACAATCACAAACAAACACACATCAAATAACACCTACATAGCTAATATAATAAATCATGTTCATCATAGTGATCAAGGAATCTATGAAATAAACCATAAGACACATCTTATTGAGAGAAATAAACTTGATTGTATTAACTTTGAAATAGAAGAACTTTACAACCTTGGTGCCTTGATGCTGTACAAGCTCTTCCTAAGGTCTAGGCAGGAATCTCCTCTACTTTGACAAGCCTCACTTTCTCCCAAATGAGATCAAAAGGTATGTGATCTTTCCTCTCAAAAGCTCAATTAGGAAGACTAAGTTCGAGCAGCATATACCCTAAAAAATATTCAGCTTTCAACCACTCAAGTAACTAGTCCAAAGCTTCATTTTATAGTGCAAGGGAAGGAGGTTACAGGTCCACCATTGAAGGGATAGAGTCCTCTTTCAAGGGGATAAGCTCCTCACATCAAGGGGTTAGCTCCTTAAGGAATGGGATGCATGCACCCTCAAGGAGCGAACTTGCCAGCGCAAGATTCCCTCTAGAAGCTTCCAGAATTGACTCAAAGTGAGTTTTTAAGAATAAATTTGTGCCTTTTTAACTTTTACGGGGGTTTTCACCCATAAATGCAGATACAGGGTGGTCAGGTGTGCAGGGGACATGACCAATGGGTGCGGTACCGTAGGTAATGATAAGAGAAAGTGTGAAACCAGAGTTTTAGAGATTTTTAAGGACTTTCTCTCATTTTCAAAGCTTGATATGTAGAGCTAAGGTTTAAGACTTGCAAAGGAGGTATGTATGAGTGGTCATAGACTCATATTGATTATAGAAAGTCATGGTGACAATTTTTTGTGTAACTGATTGCCCCCTAAAGTGCAAAGTCTGTAATAGATGAGGATGGTTTTTGTCATCTAAGAAGAGTGAAGTACTTTATCATTTCAAGGATCTTCCTGTGGATACCCCGGTCAGAACCTGTAAAAACATCCAATGCAATATATATATATATAGATATGATCATATCATCGCTGAGGTAGGCATTCCCATACTCAGATCAAAACTGACTAGAAACTAACTAAACAGCTCTGATACAGGAATGATTTTGTAATACATCACAAGTATAGAAATATGTAGACACAGTATGGGTGCAACCATCTGTTTATGAATAGTACACTGTATAATGAATAACAAAATTCCTCGCAGCCTCGATGGTGGAAACTAGATCTAGGGTCTTCATTTCTGCTTCCCGAACTAGTACGATTCTATCCATGTGAATGAATGTGTCGAAGTCGAACATGATAGAAACCACTTGATTACCAGTCAATGATGTAAACTATTAACAAGTGTGAGAGGAACCACTAGTAATGTCAATGGCCCTCAAAGTACTCAGTACAATCCATGAAATGTGAATGAATGAGTCGATGTCGATGTTACACAAAAAATTGTCACCATGACTTTTTACAGTTTGTGTGAGTCCATCAACACTCATACATACCTCCTTTGTAAGTCTTAAGCCTCAGCTCTTCATCTCAAGCCTTGCAAATGGGAGAAAGACCTTAAAAATATCTCAAATCCTAGTTTTTCACTTTCTCCTAGCATTGCCTGCGGTGTCGCACCCAATGGTCATGTTTCCTGCGAACCTGACCACTTTGTCTGTTGGGTAATGGGTGCGAACCCCTGTAAAAGTTAAAAAGGCATGAGTTCATTCTTAAAAACTCATCTTGGGTCACTTCTAGACACTTCTAGAAGAAATATTGTGATGGCAAGTCCGCTCCACCTTGGTTCATCCATTCCATAACTAAGGGAGCTAACTCCATGATATGAGGTGCTTATCCCATTGAAGGAGGAACTTATCCCTTCAATGGTGGACCTGCAACTCCTCCATTTGCACTATAAATTCATGCATTGGGCTGGTTATAGGGGAGGTTGAAAGCTGAAGATTCTTGAGGGTAAATGCTGTTGGAAATTAGACTTCCTCTTTGAGCTTGTGAGAGGAGAGATCACATACCTTTCATGTCATTTGGGAAGTGAGTGAGGCTTTTCAAAGTAGAGGAGACCCCTGCTGGACCCTGGAAAGAACTTGTGCAACATCAAGGCAAAGGTTGTAAGGTTCTTTTATTCATAAAGTTAATACAATCAAGTTTGTTTTTATCAATGAACTGTCTCTAATGGTTTATTTTATGAGCTCCTTGATCTTCATAATGAACATGTTTTATTATAATATCTATGCAAGTATGCTTTGATGTGTGTTTGTTTGTGTATGCAGGTTATTGAAATGGAACTGCTTGAAGCTATTGGAATAAAGCTGCCACAAACAAGCGTTGGAACGAGGTAGGGTCTGTTACACCTCTTAGTTTTTATTTATGAACTAAAACATGTTTAGAGAAAAGTAGATTTGCTAGTGCTCTTTTTTGCTAGATATCATTAGATACTAGGAAGATCGGTCTTGTCCGCAAGAACGATTTATCCAGCCAACAAATTGGTGACTCCACTAGGGACTGGTTTAGTTTGGTTTTTTATTTTTCTTTGCTTTGACTTGAGAAACATAAGTTTTTGTTTCTGATTTTGCCTTAATGTGTGTGAGTTTGGGTACTTGTTAGATCCTGGTTGGATTTTTATTTTTGAAATTTTGGAAGAGGACCGCACCTTCTGAGTTTGTTACAGTGCGGACCTGTCCACATTGTTACAGTGTAACACAGAGCGGAACCGTACCTAGTTCTACTGGGGGCCTGCGGACCCTGTCAAAAGTTTGAAAAACCTAAGATCCATCCACCTAGTTAGGTTTAGTTTTTGTCCTTAGCTGTTAGTATATGCCCAGATCTGCACTTGTCTTGACAAAAGTTCCTTGTGAGTTAGTTTTCATTGGCATTCTCGTTTGAAGTGATTTTCTAAGAAGTTTTGCATGTTGGATTGGTTTTTTTCTTGGTCTTCATAGTAGCTCAGAGATCCGAAGCCTTAGAGCCTTAGATCACCCTGGTATCTCTGGTCTTCTTACTGAGTTTGACTAGCTTATGAAATCTATCCATGAAGAGATCTAGATCCCATTTGTCTCTTTTGCAAAACTTTGATTAAACTTGATTAAAAGTTTCGAATTCCATTTTTTATTAAAACATAATTGGACGTTTTTGATTAGTTTGTTGAGCTGAACAAATTGATCCTTAGTTAGCTGAAAGACTAAGTTGAGCATCCTCAAAAACATTTCAAGTTTCTTTTCAATCCATTTTTCATTTAGATCTCAAGATTAGATCATAGTTTTGAGTTTTTCATAGAAATTATAGAAGCTTGTTGAAAAATTTGTTTTCAATAGTTTTTTAGAATTTTTCTAGAAATCCTAAAATCTCTCTTAAAACAATTGTTTATCCTTGTAGTTCTTGATTGTTGAAAAGCAAAGGGATTTTCCGTGAGCATGATTAGTAGTCTCGTTTTTAAAGTTCTTTGAAAAAGACAAAATAGTTTCCTTTCAGTTGTATGTTAAGAGAAAGATTTGTTTTTCATTGCATTGCATTTTCAACTCTTCCTTAGCTAGAAATTCATTGAAAGGGAAAAGTTATTCTTATCATCTTAGGTGCATTTTTTAGTGTTTTGGAGTCGAGTCTTCATACCATAAAGTTTCATCTACGCACCCATTGACTTAAGAAACAAACAATAAAATTAATGCTTAATTAAAATCCATCTAGCAATCTTTTTATTTTCTAGGGCTCTTTTCACCAACATAGCTTAGGCTAGTATCTTGGAGCAGGGAGTAATTAACTCTCCAAGATAGTTTAAACAAACAAGTAGTCGATCTTGCAGTAGGGAGAAATTTCAATTGTTACATCTATGCTTTGGGAAAGCTCCTCTTAAAGGAGAAGCACGAGATCATATCCAAACCAGTGTGGGAATCAATCCTCCCTCATTGGGAACGATAGAAGATATTCATGTATTAAAAATGGTAAACCTCAGATTGACCATTGTCGAGGAGCCTGGGGTCACTTGTTGGTAAACCTTGGATTATGTCAAGGAGCCTTCAAGGGGATTGAGCTTGTTACTCTGCCCTTGCGTGCGTATTGGATCTTAGACTGTTCCCCCAGGTATATTTGTTTCCATTGGTGACCTTAGTGACCATAATCTTTAGGATTCTTTCCTAGGTGACGGTGGAGGGAAGATCCCACTGTACCTGGAGCAGACGTCGACTAGAATCACTTGGACTCTCTGGGGGGTTATCTTCACTCGAGACAATTATAGTGGAGAAACTTGTGCTAGTCTGTTTCATTAAGCAGCTTGTCGGGGTAACTGTTCCAATTGTCATTTCTGTATTGAATTCTGCGACGTTGGATTTCATCACCAACTAGTGTTTTCGATCCGAAACGATATTGTTTGTGTGTGGTTTGATCTCCTAGATTTATTAGGCGTGTGCTTCAAATTTTTTGGTTCTTTAGAGACTTTAGGTGATTTTCTTGAGATTTTCTTTATTTTCGTGTGAAGTAATTAAATAATTAATCGTGGTTGAATTACCGAGACAATCTCGTCGACTACGGGGGCAGCCTCCCGAATTTACACCAAGTCAACTTGAAGGGATGCGAGCTCTTGTCACACCTAGTGAAAGTAGGGTTGGGTCACCGGAGGCCAGAGAGTCTTCGTTAATTATACATCCTGATCATCGAGTTCAAGCAACAGAACATATTTATGAACCAATTTCATTTTTCGAGGTTACTGGTAGTATCAGTCCTACTAGCTCATTAGCCGAAGAACCTGAAATCTCTGAACCTGAGACTGAACCTGCTGCTACTCCATCTTCAGGATTTGCTTCTCCTATTTCTAGTGGTCCTAGTTCATCTAGGGTAGAAAATATCATTACCGAGAATCTTCTTTCTGAACACATTTCCATTGAAGAAATTGTAAGTTCGAGTCCAAACAAAGGTATAAGCATCCCTGAAAATCAACCAACTATCAAACTTAGGGAGCGTGAATCCAGTTTCTACATTCCCATTAGAGGTGACACTTGGTATATTTCGTTGACCAATTTCTTAGAAAATCCAAGTCTTGCGTCTTCACCACCTCGATTTCCTTTCCATCCAACACCCAGAGGTTATTATCCTCCTTTGAATATGTCGAGATAGTCATCCTTGTTTTCTCAGACGCTTTTTACATGCCGGTCCTTTTGTTCCTCCTGGGTATTAGTCTTTATCTGGTACGTTTTCAGGAGCATCTCCTCAACCCATTGAATATGTAGTATCTCCTGGTCATAACAGGACAAAACCGTTAAGTGTCGAAGAGATTCTTATGATGTCTGGTACTACTCCTAATCTGCAACCTCAAGGTAGTTCAATACTGTCTGGGGGGTAGCCGCAAGGTACTCAAATACCACCTGGGGGACAACCTCAAGGTAGTCCATTACTGCTTGGGGAGCAACCTCAAGGACAGTATGTCCCTACGGGACAGTATTTTCCTCAAGGTCAACCCCAATACCAATATGTACCTCAAGGTCAACCCCTGTATCAATATGTGCCTCAAGGTTAATACCAGCCTCAAGGTCAGTACCAACCACAAGGTCAGTACCAACCTCAAGGTCAGTACCAACCTCAACGTCAATATCAACCTCAAGGTTTTCAACCACCTTCAGGTCAATCATTTGTTCAAGGACCCGAGAATGTACCGTATAATTATCAATCTTACACTCAACCTCGTTTTGGTCCCCAATATGCTCAACTTGTTATGGGTCCATACCCCGGAACGAACGTGGTGTGGGATCAATAGACTCCGCAACCCAGTGTGCAGTTGTCATCTCAATCTGGACAGTCTTTTATTTCTGGTTCACCCTAGCAACCTGTCCAGCCTACTACTCAAACTTCTACACCTAGGGTAGCTCATCAGTCTGGGCCTAGTTCACCTCGAACTCTGTCCTAAACGTCTTCTGCAACTGCTGCGGCCTTTGTTCAATCCACTCCACCCATTTCTGGAGTATCAGTGGCTCCAGTTTCTACTGCTCCTATATCAACTCCTCAAGCCTCTTTACCCCAGTCTGGACCTACAATCCAGACTCCGGTTTCCATGCCTGTAGGAAAACCTAGGCCTAGTACGGTTGTCACAAGTCAACCCCAATTTACTTATCAACCGTACCAGGGGCAGTACCAATTCGGCCCTCCTATGCAGAACCTGGCTTATCAGTATCAACCATACCCTGGGTATACGTATCAACAACCTCAACAACCCCAGTATGGTCTGGTTAATCCTGGTTTTCCAGGAGGATATAATATCCCAAATGCAAATCCGATACCAAGTTATCCTGGATATCCTCCTCCTGGGGTTGGTCTTATGACCCCAAGTTTTCGGGATCCAAACTGTCAGTTACCATTTATAGCAACTTTGGATTTTCCTGACTTGTCATACCTTATGAATGATCCCATTAATTATCTTCCATTTTGGCCGCCAATGCCGAATAAGTTGCCCAGTGATATACCAAAGTTTGAGGGGAAGTTAGGAGAAGATCCGTCTAATCATGTGATGACTTACCATCTCTGGTGTGCATTGAATTCCATTATAGATGATTCAATTCGTCTTCGTCTTTTTCAATGCACTTTGATTGGCCTTGCAGCCAAGTGGTACATTGAGTTGCCACGAGGCTCTTTTTCAATTTTAGTCAGTTAGCCACTTCCTTCCTTACTCATTTTCAGCTTCCAGTCCGATATGACAATGGAGCAGAATTATTAACTTCATTAAAACAGTCGATGTCCACATACATTTCAGACCATATTCATGAATGGCGACGTTGACGTCATTTAGTGAAAGTTTTTATCCCAGGTTTGTAAAATCGTTATTACCTAAAATAACTGAAGATGTAGCCAAGGCAAGAGTAGTTACCGAAGAACAAGTAATTTCTCAAGCTCAGTACCTTGACTTAGTTTATACGTAGTCAGGTACGTTACACGAGAAAATCCCCAACCTTCCGAAACAAAATCAAATAGCTACACATCCCTCAGGGTCTCATGTCACTGACGGTATGATTGGTACTGTTAATACCAAGAGTAAGAAGAAATCCTCCAAGAATTATTCTCCTATTATAACTTTACCAGATTCCCCGAAGGGAGAGTCTTCACCTGAAATTTCTGCCGATGTTCATGTCGTAGAATCATCTATGACCAAATCAAAATCTAACGGTAAGAAGAAAGGAAAGAAGAAGAATAAGCAAAACTCGAAGGAGAAATCCGATAAACCTGAATCTACTGATGAGAAATGTAAACCTCGCTATCCGTGTCTCATCTACGATGAGGAGCATTTTACAAGAGATTGTCCACATCGTGCCGAGGTTGCGAAAGTCATCAAAGGTTCGCAAACACTTGCTGTTTTGAAGGATCCTTTTCCAAGTCAAGACAATAAGATGATAGGTTCTTCCTCTAGTGCCTCGGAAGAGCCCATAATGATGATGTCACATGTAAGGATTGTGACACGATCGCAAGATTATGGAAGTAAGAGTCCTCTTGGTGGTAAGGAAGTGAAATCTTCTAATTCCAATCCATCAACCTCATCTCCATCTGGTTCTGATCCGCTACAGATCAAGAAACCAAATCCCGACTTAGTAAACAAATAGCCCACTAAGGGTATACTTCGAAAGTCAGCTTTCAATCCACATGCGAGAGCTGCTCAAAACTATAACATTGTTGAAGATTTAGCTGTTTCACCTTCAGCAATGTCGACTTTGGAAGTGCTACAATCTTGTCCAAAACAACGTAAAATGCTATTGTCGGCTATAGGAGTTGTTGATCTTCAGGATTCAAACCTCATAGTCTTCGATTTAGAAAGTAGTACACCTCATTTACCTCATTAAATGGCTTTCCAGATTCCAGTGTTAGTAAAAAACATACCTTGCTTTAGGACTGTTATTGATGAGGGAGCTTCCACGTGTATTATGTCGATACAGTGTTGGAAAACCCTTGGTTCTCCTACACTTAACCAATCCCCGACGATTCTGAAGGCCTTTGATGGCCGAGGGTTTCATCCTTATGGCAATTTGCAGGACTTACCTAAAGGGGTAGAAGGAAAAACTGTTAATCTAGATGTGGAGGTGGTTGATGCCCCTCTAGATTACAACCTTCTTTTGGGTCATAGCTAGTCTTCCGCCATGACTACTGTTGTTTCATCGGTCTTTTGTCTTATTAAGTTTCCACACAATGGAAAGATCATTACAATAGATCAGTTAACTTACCTTTCGTCCGACCCATCCTCTACTGAGAGTATTCAACATGTTGGTAAAACTGTTATCCCTTATAAGGATGTTGGGGTGGGATTAGTTAAAGATTTGGATTTACTCGGAACTTTTTCATTTCCTCCTCCAAACGTACCACCTCCTTTCGTGACTATTCATATGATTTCGTCAGAATCCATTGTTCTTGACGATCCTTGGATCGTTCCATTTGATTCCGATGTGGACTCTCTTGGTGATGTCATGCCTTTGAGTCCCTTTGAAGTTGCTTATCAGGCTGTACAGTCATTTTCCGACTCAAGTTCAACCAACCTTGATCTAGTGAATGAGATCCATGGAAAATCACTTTCAATCTCAACCTCAGATTCAACCACCTTTTCGGAAACTGTTCACACCGATGAACAAATTCGGGAACTGTTGTCTGTTGATGTATTACCATGGGAAGATCTTCATCATCGGTCTTCGTTTTTGCCTGAGATTGATCATTTTGAAAATGATTTTTCATCTATTTTTACCGCTGAATATGTCAAAGAACCGCAAAATCCATTGAAACATTCCGATTCTGAACAAAATTTAGCTAATATTTCTCGAACGGTTCCTATCGACATTTCAGTTAAACCTGGGATTATAGAAAACATTCACATAGGTGCTCTTGTACGGACACTAAAGTCAAAACATATAAAGCCCTATTTCAAGAATTCCATGACGTGTTTGCCTAGTCCTATGAAGAAATGCCAGGAATTGATCCTTTAATCGTTGTTCATGAGATCAAAACCTACTCGGATGCTAAACCCGTATGGCAACGGTTACGTCAGATACACCCACGAAAAGCTGCTGCCATCAATGCAGAAGTTGAGAAATTACTTAAAGCAGGTTTCATTTATCCAATTCCTTTGACGGATTGGGTATCGAATATTGTTCTAGTTACTAAAAAACAAGGGACAATAAGAATATGTATCGATTATAGGGATATTAATCATGCTTGTCAAAAGGACAATTATCCCACACCCTATATCGATCAAATTATCGATGATTGTGCTGGCAGTGAAATTTTCTCCTTTATGGATGGCTTTTCCAGTTACAATCAAATTAACATTCTACCTGCCGATCAACCAAAAATGGCATTCATCTGTCCATGGGGGACATTTGCTTATTGCAAGTTACCTTTTAGATTGAAGAACACCGGAGAAACTTTTCAAAGGGCTATGTCTTATGCATTCCATGACATCAAGCATATTGTGCAGCCTTATCTCGATGATTTACCAGCCCATTCATTACGCAGAGCTGACCATCTCACTCACTTACGAGCAATTTTGATGAGATGTAGGATTTATCGGATTAGGTTGAATCCGCACAAGTGTGTTTTCTATATAGAAATGGGTCGGTTACTGAGCTTTGTTGTATCCAAAGCTGGAATTCATGTCGATCCTTCGAAGGTCGAAGCCATCGTCAAGTTACCACCTCCTTCGACACTTTGCCTACTCTAGAGTTTGTAAGGGAAAGCAAACTTTTTACGTCATTTCATTCCTAACTACGCTGATATTACAAAAGGTTTCACCCGGTTGTTGAAGCAGAACACTCCATGATTTTTGGATGAGATAGCTGACACATCTTTTGATGCACTTAAACATGCATTGACCCATGCACCGTTATTGCATCCTCCCAACTACGACCAGGATTACTTCTTGTACCTCGCCGCTTCCCATTCCACCATTGGGATTATTTTAGTTCAACAGGATGAATTCGAAAGTGAACATGTGATCTATTATCTTAGTCAGACTCTAACTCCAACTGAGTTAAAATATTCACATGTGGAGAAATTGGCCTTAGCTGCAGTCCAAGCTGTTCAGCGATTTCATCATTACATTTTGTTACGCAAAACCACGGTCATTTCTGACTGTAACCCTATGCAATACATTTTGACTAAACAATTGCTAAGGGGCAAGTATTCCAAATGGATTGTCATCCTGCAGGAATTTGACTTGGAATTTGAGAAGGCCAAGTCAAAGAAGTCTTTGGTTTTTGCGGAATTAATATGTGACTTCCCTCGTGCTGATACTGAACATGAGGCAGAAGAACCCATTGCGGATAAATCCTTGTTCCTTATCAGCATTTTTGATCCATAGTATGGAGATATCATTGTCTATCTCCAGACCCAATCTTTTTGGCCAGAAATTTCACGATCTCAACACCAGAAAATACGATTCCAATCCCAACCTTACACTATTATTAGAGATACTCTTTATCATCATGGGGTGGATTTTGTTTTCCATCGTTGTCTTACTCATGACGAGGTTGAAAAGGTTCTTAATGACTATCACTCTAGAGCATGTGGCAGTCATATGTCTGGGTATGCCATAACCCAAAAGACTTTACACGCTGGCTATTTTTGGTCGTCCTTAATCAAATATTGTATTACTGCAGTCCAGAAATGCCACAATTGCCAAATTTTTTATCGTAAGATGTGCGCCCCTCTTGCTCCTCTCCACCCTATCATTGTCGTTGTCCATTTGAAAAATGGGGTATCGATTTTATTACATGTAGCCCTCACTCGGCTGGGGGGCATGCGTATATCATCCTTGCGGTAGATTATTTTACCAAGTGGGTCGAGGCGATGCCTACATTTTCGGCAGACGGCAAAACTGCTGCGATTTTCATTTTCAACCATATAATTTCTAGGTTTGGTGTTCCCCAAGCGATTATCACTGACCATGGGAGTCATTTTCGAAACATCATGATGACTGAACTTAAAAATCAGCTTGGCCTGTGTCACGATAGTTCCACTCCATATTACCGACATGCAAATGGTCTGCTTGAAGAAATCAACAAAGTTCTAGTCACCATGATCCGACGAATCATTAGGATTCATCGGTTGAATTGGCATAACATGTTAATTTCAGCGCTTTGGGCATACTGAACCTCAGTCAAAACATCAACAGGTTTTACTCCCTTTCAACTGGTTTACGGTTTAGAGGTAGTATTGCCCATTGAATGTGAAATCCCGTCATTACAAATTTTCATGCAATTATTACCAGCCACTTCCGAAGAGGAAAAAAGTTTATTATACTTAGCTCAATTAGATGAGAATCAACGTAATTCTGCATTAGCTGTCAAAACTCATGCCAAAAGGACTAAAGCTCAGTATGATCGGAATGTTACACCCCGCAATTTTCAGAAGGAGACTTAGTCTTACTTTATGATCAAGCAAACGATAAGCTAGGGGCTGGCAAATTTGTACCCATTTGGCATGGTTCGTATATTGTCAAGCGAAAGCTGGTAAAAGGGGCCTATGAGTTAGAATATTTTGATGGTGTCTCTTTAGGTAAACCTAGGAATGGACTTTATCTAAAGCGATATTATGCTTAAAAGATTAGTGTGGAGATTTCTTAGACTAGTTTATTTCTATGTTTGGTGTGTTATTAGATTAAGAATGCGTGCTTTACTTTAGAGAGTGTTTTTCATTATTATTCCTACTTATCTTGATTTTACTCTTGATATTGCAGATGTCGACGCCTCTCCAAACATACATCGGTTTCACTAATTGCACTTGTCGTAGTACACGGAACATCTCTTCCACAGCTTGGGTTATCTATTCGCTCTCTGACGAGTTAGTGTCTATGCATGGGGTAAGCCTCGGTCAAACAACGAACAACATTGTAGAATACAGTGCAGTGATTGAATTATTATCTGAATCCATTTCATTTGGAATGCGGAGTTTGATTGTTAATTTAGATTCAGAACTTGTTGTATTACAGCTTAATCGAGTTTATGCCATTAGAAATCCATTGTTATTACAATTTTTGAGATTCTGTCTTTTGGAATGAGAATTTGATTACATATAATATCAGCACATTCCAAGATATTTAAATACATTAGCAGATGCAGTTGCTTCTCGAATGTTAAATAGACATTTGCATTAAATCAAACAAGTAAATTTAAAAACATCTCATAACATGTTTTGCAAGATAACCATAATAATCATATAGCATCGCATAAGAGTGTGTCAAAATATACATAGTCCTCGATCATAGGTTGAAAAACACCTTATGATCGGCAAAAATGATAGTATAAAAAGTCCAAAAATGAGTCTACAAGGCAATCATCCTATCACTGGTGATGATCCCGATAAGATACCACTGCTCAAACCACCCTACAAAGGAACCTCCTAAAAGGTCCTGGGACCCCAATCACATAGCACTGAAGCCTAAGAGGAATGTCATCTATGTTGGTCTCCGGATTATCTACGGTTAAGCGCTCTAGATGGCTCTCCAACTTGGCCAAGGTCTCTGCTGATTGGTCCTGTGGGGTCGGTGCTGCGGCAACTGGTTGTCTTCGATCATAGGGCTGGAGAGCGACTGGTCACCATGGACCCACATCTCCATTTAAAACTTTTACTATTAGTTTTGGGATGATTAAAAAAAACAAACAAACAAACAAAAAATATATATAATTAAACTGTTGAAAACAATTTTACCTCTATCATCCCATTACTCTCCTGGTGGAAGAGCCATGTCGGGATCACCACGATAATCCATCCCAGCATATGGAGATTCCTGAATAACAAAGAGTTGGTTCTCTAACCAACAGAAATACTCTGGTGTGAATAGAACAACCTCGGTACCCTCCTCAGGATGGCGGGCTATGACTGCAACCCATCGCATAACCCGAGGATCTCGGGGAAGTCCAACCTCAACAGTGAGTCGTTGTGGAACCAGCATAGGTACCCTCTCTAGGACAAAGCTGAAAACTAAATAACCATATCCAAATTTCTTCAGCTTTCCATTCTTTGCCCTAGTCAATTGGCCCTTCACATTGGTCAATACAACATCGCACCAGTTGAAGATGGTGCCTCGGAAGCAGTCTACTGCCATGCGCATTTGGGAACTTGTAGCTAGATGCAATGCTGCGCTCCCACAGAGTCTGGTAACAGTAAAAATGATCACCTTTAGTTCATGGCGGGAGATGGTTTTGACATCTATTCATTTGCCCGGATTCTGGTTATTACATAACTCTAGTCGGAGACTAGCGACAGATTGGCCACCTAGCCTAGATACGAACAGAGATAACTTCGCGCCTCTCTTGGGCAAGCCAGTCAAAAATCACATGTCATCCGGCTCGATTTTGAGCCGGTTGCCACCAATAATGAAGCACTGGTCCTGCGTGCTCCACCTGTTAACCAGCCATTGTAGAAAGCCTACCTATGCCCTCATGCCAGGAATGGTCCAAAATTTGAATAGCTCGCATGCTCTCAATGCCTGTAATGAAGGTGGATGGAGTAATGCAGCTTGATCCACGTCCTCGTGCTCTCTTTCCCTCCAAACAAGCATCTTGTGTACCTACATTGTAAAATAGGTGGATTATAATTTTCATTTCAAAATTCTATGGGGAAAAAATGAGGAATCTAGGGTTTAAAATCTGCATTTCGTGGGGTTCGCACCCATCCCTTTAGAGACAGTGAGTAGGTGTGCACTTCTCCTTAAGGATAGGTGCAGCACCCCGACTTTTCTCTGTGCACAGAAAAATCAGGGTGCGTAGGGGCCACATGGCGCCCCTGCGCAACTTCCACGGGCGATTGTTTGCCCTAATTTTCCTCTAAAAATCAATTTCTAAACCCTAAAAATAAAATTTTAAACGGATGAAATGCAAGTCAGGGACAATGTGGATTACCTGGAGAAGACGGTTCTCAATTCCAGCGGTTGGATTTTTCACAATCTCCAGAGGAAGTTTTTTAACAAAAGCTCTTACTTTTTACTCCAAAGGAAAATGGTAAAAATGAACTTGTAAAAAGCCCTTTTTATAAGATTTTTTGAATAAATAAATTAAATTTATTTATTTTTTACTTTGAAAAGGTCATTTTCGGTGCATTTTTATTACTTTTAAAAAAAATATGAGTAATGTTTGTAGTTTTTGTGCAGAACATTGGGTATTCAGGTGAAATTGGTCATTTTCAACAAAAAACACATAGGAGTCCTCTTTAAGCTCTTTTCTGACTTGTAAAATATGAAAATATTTCTGAGTTTTTCTTTTTAGACTCGTTAAAACGGAATTAAAAAGACGGACCTTTTACAACTCTTTTCTAACTGTATAAACATGAAAATATTGCCGGACTCTTGTTGTTTCAAGTTCAATATTGGTAATAAAACGACGTGTTTTCGATCACTTTTTTACTTTTTCAGATTGAAGGCACTAATTATGAAAATTACTCCTTGATCGTAATGATCAAGTGGTTCTCTCAAGTATTATTTTATACTTTTTCGGGCTTGGGAGACACAAATTTACGAAAAAGGACAGCCATGGAGTTTTCTTAAGTTTTTCTTCTGACTCCCTAAAATTGAAATACGCCGAGTTTCTCCTATACTGGACTCGTTACAATTCAACAGTAAAGGACCTGTTCAATTACAAAAAGGAACGGACCACTCCTTCTTAGGATTCGAATCTAAACTAAGTTGGACTCATTCGAAGGATGAGCTTATAACCAAGCAAATGTTATCCTCCTTAAGCTTGTCAAAAATAAAGAGGTACTTGCCAGAAATGGTGAGGGGAAAGAGAGAAAAATGAACCTGTTTGTCATACTTTGTGTTTGAAAAACTTTCCATCACTCTTGAACACGACACTTTTATTCACCTGGGTTGGGAAATACTTTACCGAATAGTTAATCAAGCCACATGGAAAGTCTTTAGCCGGTTTCCGGGTATTAGCTTTGGGTCAACTGTCACCAAGCCATCTGCAGTGTTGTTATGTGTTCAAGAGGTATGTGCAAATAAACCATTCACCTTCAAAATATCTGTCATCCATCATTGACCGTCCCTGAGTTAGTTCTTGCCAAATATATTTCTTCAGACTTGATCTAGGATTTCGTGTTATGGGCTTGCCTATGACGGATCGATTTCTATCGACTCCGACTTATTATCTAGAAAGATGATCTAGAAATTGTCAGTACCTTGGAATCTGCATGCCTCAATGGCAGGTTTCTCGCATTTGACGATAGGTTACATCATTGACCTTCGATCAAAGAATTCTGTGACGTGTTTGACATCGAATCATTCATTCACATTTCATGGATTGTACTGAGTACTTTGAGGGCCATTGACATTACTGGTGGTTCCTCTTGCACTTGTTAATAGTTTACATCATTGACTGGTAATCAAGTGGTTTCTACCATGTTTGACTTCGACACATTCATTCACATGGATAGAATCATACTAGTTCGAGAAGTAGAAATGAAGACCCTAGATCTAGTTTCCACCATCCAGGTTGCGAGGAATTTTGTTATCATTATATAGTGGACTATTCATAAACAGATGGTTGCACCGATACTGTGTCCATATGTTCCTACTTGTGATGTAATACAAAATCATTCCTGTATCAGAGCAATTTTAGATAGTTCTTAGTCAGTTTTGATCTGAGCATGGGAATGCCTACCTTAGCGATGATATTTTCACATATATATATTTTGTGTTGAATTTTTTTACAGGTTCCAATCGGGGTATCCACAGGAAGATCCTTGAAATGATAAAGTCCTTCACTCTTCTTCGATGATAAAAAAAAACCATCCTCATCTACTACAGACTTCGCACTTTAGGGGGAAATCTGTTACACAAAAAATTGTCACCATGACTTTCTACAGTTTGTGTGAGTCCATCAACACTCATACACACCTCCTTTGCAAGTCTTAAGCCTCGGCTCTTCATGTCAATCCTTGAAAATGGGAGAAAGACTTTAAAAATATCTCAAATCCTGGTTTCGCACTTTCTCCTAGCATTGCCTGCAGTGCCGCACCCAATGGTCATGTTTCCTGCGAACCTGACCGCTTTGTATGTTTTGTAATGGGTGTGAACCGCTGTAAAAGTTAAAAAGGCATGCGTTCATTCTCAAAAACTCATCTTGGGTCACTTCTAGACACTTCTAGATGAAATATTGTGCTGGCAAGTTTGCTCCACCTTGGTTCATCCAATCCATATCTAAGGGAGCTAACTCCATGATATGAGGTGCTTATCCCATTGAAGGAGGAACTTATCCCTTCAATGGTGGACCTGCAACTCCCTCCATTTGCACTATAAATTCATGCATTGGGTTGGTTGTAGGGGAGGTTGAAAGCTAAAGATTCTTGAGGGTAAATGTTGTTGGAAATTAGACTTCCTTTTTGAGCTTGTGAGAGGAGAGATCACATACCTTTCATGTCATTTGGGAAGTGAGTGAGGCTTGTCAAAGTAGAGGAGACCCCTACTGGGCCCTGGAAAGAACTTGTGCAATATCAAGGCAAAGGTTGTAAGGTTCTTTTATTCATAAAGTTAATACAATCAAGTTTGTTTTTATCAATGAACTGTCTCTAATGGTTTATTTTATGAGCTCCTTGATCTTCATAATGAACATGTTTTATTATAATATCTATGCAAGTATGCTTTGATGTGTGTTTGTTTGTGTATGCAGGTTATTGAAACGGAACTGCTTGAAGCTGTTGAAATAAATCTACCACAAACAAGTGTTGGACCGAGGTAGGGTCTGGTACACCTCTTAGTTTTCATTTATGAACTGAAACATGTCTAGAGAAAGGTAGATTTTCTTGTGCTCTTTGTTGCTAGATATCATTAGATACTAGGGAGATCGGTCTTGTTAGCAAGAACGATTTATCCGGCCAACAGTCGAACACATCACAAAATCCTTTGATTGAAGGTCAATGATGCAACCTGTCGTCAGAGGCGAGAAACCTGCCATTGAGGCATGCAGATTCCAAGGGACTGGTGATTTCTAGATCATCTTTCTAGATAATGAGTTGGAGTCAATAGAAAGAGATCCGTTGTAGGCAAGCCCTCAACACGAAATCATAGCTCAAGTTTTGAAGAAATGTATTTGGCAAGGACTAACTCAGGGATGGTCAAGATGGATGACAGATATTTCGCAAATGAATGGTTTAATTGAATTGACCTCTTGAACTCATAACGACACTGCAGATGGTTTGGTGACAATTGACCTAAAGCTAATACCCAAAAACTGGCTGAAGACTTTCAATATGGTTTGATTAACTGTTAGGCAAAGGATTTCCCAACCCAAGTGAATGAAAAGTGTCGTGTTCAAGAGTGGTTAACTGCTTTTCAAAAGACAAAGTATAACTATCAGGTTCATTTTTCTCTCTTTTCCCCCACCATTTCTGGCAAGTGCCTATTTATTTTTGACAAGCTTGAGGAGGATGACATTTGCTTGATTATAAGCTCATACTTTGGATGAGTCCAACATAGTTTAAGATTTGAACCCTAAGAAGGAGTGGTCCGTTCCTGTTTGAAATTGAACAGGTCCTTTATTGTTAAATTTTAACAAGTCCAGTATAGGAGAAACTCGGTGTTTTTCAATTTGGGGAGTCAGAAGAAAAACTTAAGAAAACTCCATGGTTGTCCTTTTTCGTAAATTTGTGTCTCCCAAGCCTGAAAAAGTATAAAATAATACTTCAGAGAACCACTTGATCATTACGATCAAGGATTACTTTTCATAATTAGTTCCTTTAATCCGAAAAAGTAAAAAAGTGATAAAAAAACACGTCGTTTTATTACCAATATCGAACTTGAAACGACAAACGTCCGGCAATTTTTCCGTGTTTATACGGTCAAAAAAGAGATGTAAGTGGAATTTCCTTTTAATTCCATTTTAACGAGTTTAAAAAGATAAACTCGACAATCTTTTCATATTTTACGAGTCATAAAAGAGCTTAAAGAGGACTCGTCCTAGAGGAATGAGTGGTATAAAGGGTAGCAACTGATTCTGGCAATGGTGGAACTACTCAAAACATGTAATGGTTAAGAGGTTGGCTAACAAAACCACTCATAAATGTGGCCCCTCGGGAAAGGAAGACAAGCAAGTGAAAGCATATGATCGGCCAAAGAGATGGTGGCGATGGAATGAAAACAACCAAGGCTCATCTAATAGAATTTAGCGGATAAAGATGGCAATCACGAGATGTAAAATGGGTTATGGGTTCATTTTTACACAAGCTTGAACCAAAGAAAACTTTGCTTGGATTCGGTTTCATGTTTACACAAGCTTGAAATGAAAAACTATTCTTGGATTCAGTTTCATGTTTACACAAGCTTGAAATGAAAAACTATGCTTGTTATAAGTTCGCATGCCCCCTAGCATAACGACAAAAAATGAGGTACATGCCCCCCAAGCTTCATTGCATTCAACGAGGTGGATGAAATGAAGGTTTACTTTCAAGATCTTGAAAAGAATTGACTTGAAAAGGGAGTTGTTTCATTTTTTAATGAGGTTGACACAAGAAAAGAACTATCCTCAAAACCATTGTTTCATTTTTTAAACGAGCTTGACACAAGACAAGGAACTATGCTCTAAAATCCTTGATTCATTTTTTTAACGAGCTTGACACAAGACAAGGAACTATGCTCAATACTCCTTGTTTCATTTTTTAATGAGCTTGACACAAGACAAGGAACTATGCTCGCGTCCTAGTTTCATTTTTTCCCGAGGTTGAGACAGGAACAAACTATCCTCATGTCTACTCTCTACAATCTACCTATATAACCTGTTAGAGTCGGTCTGGTCAGTCCTCCGTCAGAGATCAAAACTCTTTATGCATTTCATTTTTAGGTGTCCCGCTACATTTACTCAGCTGCATTCCGCTAGGGGCATGCCATAATCTTACGGAAAAGGTCATGCTAGTAAATTCCCCTCATGTCTGGCTCCTACTGGCTCAGGCGTTTTGTCAATGATCACCAAAGTCCATGACAGTCAAGGTCTGGTACTTTAATGGAAAAAATTCATTTTCGATCATTAGGTCTAGGGATTAATCAATTTGGTCTTCAAACAAATCCATGCAGGCCAGAGTGAGGCCCCTACATAGTTATGATTTAGAGAGTTTCATCATCATGTGGATAGACTTCGACTCTTCTTCAAAACTCTGTTTTGAAGAAAAGTCAAACAATGTCATTTGTGATAAAATTTTCAAAAAATTCGTCAGTTGATTTCTTCAGATGCAGTCATGGTTTCCATGGCCAAATTTCCTATCGTGCAATCCCTGCAAAGAGTGCTAAAAATTTCATCATTTGAGCTAAAATTTCAAAGGGAAAGTGAAAATCAGTGTGCTTTAAAGTCAGTGAAAAAGTGTCAAAACATAACATTAGAAAAATGGGTTTTTGGTGAAGCAAAAATTTAACCCATCACTTCCAAGTCTTTATATACAAGTTTCCACCAAAATCAGAGGCATTGTGCAAATCAAGTTCATTGGGAGACATTGCAAAGTGATTAGGAGTGCATCGTGCGTGTTTGGAGCAAAGTGGAGGCAGTTTTCAGGGCACGACGCATATACACAGGGGCGCGGCGCACATAGAGCCACCCCTCAGTTCATTTTTCAATGGGCGCGACGCACACCCAGGGCGCGGCGCACTGGGTTTTACGTGCGGCGCACACCCACAAAGGGCCAAATCAGTGCCAAATCACCTCAAATTTTTTGTGAAGCCCCTCAAATTGATAGGTAGGCTCTATGACATGACTTGTTCATCAAAGTTTATAAATGATATGGTGGTTTATGGTGATGTTTGAATGCAACAAAACTCATAAAATCAACCACAAGAAAACACCAAAAACCATGATGGCTAGGGTTGCAAAAGTGTGGTGTTAGGGCCAAGGTTCCATTTCACCCATCATTTTTCCCTCACCTACCATTTTTCCCTATCCTCCCTTTCTCATTTTTCCTATTATCCCTACCCTAAAATACTACCAAACCCTATCCCCTATCCCTCCACTCTTTTGTCAACATAACACCCCAAAACCCTACCTTATCAAAACCCCAAAACCCTACCATATCAAATACCCAAACCCCCTATATATCCCTAAACAAACTTCTCCCCATAACCCCTATTCCTATCACATTATTCCCTTCCTAATACTCCCTTTTTCATTGTTCCCCTTGGTGACAGATATCACAAGAGCACCCAGCTTCACACCATCATCAAAGGGCAGCCTAAGTACAGTACACACAGTAGTCATGGCTTCACAACATTCATCAAAGTATGAGATGGAGACACAAAGTGACTCATCCTCAGAAGAGCAGGCTCCCAGGAGACATCACAAGAGTGGAAAACATGTTAGGGATGAGCCCACTACCCTCACTGAATTACAAGCATTCCCTCTTGCCATGTCATGTTTCCAGCACCTAGCATGTTTTTAATTTTGTCAAAGGGTGGCTAATGTTAGAGTTCATCATGAGTTGGCCTGTCTTTTTGTGCTTCACCTACATGGAGGTCAGTCTATCTTGGCCGGGGTCACCTTCACATTGACACCCGAAACTATCTCAGTGGCAACAAGCATACCAAATGTTGGAGAACAGTGGCATAAGAAGAAGAAGGTGGATAGGCAACACTATGAGCATTACATTAAGGCCATATTCTTGAGTCAGCTCACAAGAATCTTCCCATTCAGATACTTGAAAGATGAGTATGCTCCACTCGTGAAACTGATCATGAAGTACTTCAGCTGTGATGGGAGGTTCTCTCATCTATATGCTTATCACATCAAGTTGCTCATGCACTTTACCAAGGTGAGGATGATGAACCTCCCATTTTTCACATGTAGGAACATAGAGAGGATGAACACCTTCATGCAGCATAAGACCCCTCAGCAGCTGCTTAACAATGTGTATCACTTTGCTCTTATCCGGATTTTGGTGGATCATCAGTTGGGATTGCAGGGCATTGCTCGGGAGGACTTCATCTCCCGTGACCTCTTCAGCACTTCATAGGTACTATCAGAGCCAGAGCATGAGATAGGTGGTCCTTCTCATCAGTATGAGCACCATGAGACCACGACTATGCTAGTATTCGTGACATATCAGAGAGGTAGTAGGCACTTGTTTGCAGCAGCAAAGCGAGTGTTATCTCCACCCAGGGTGGAAGGGGCCTCACTTCCGGAATCGACTACATAGGTACAGGAAAAGGGCAAGAAGCCCATGCATGATGAGGGGCCATCAGGTGAACATGAAAGAAACTTCATCCTTATTCAGGATGATGATGCAGAGGTGGAGAATGCCAGACTTAGGATGACTATTCAGGAGCAGAACACGGAGATCCAAGACTTGTCACTCAATGTGAGAGGGCCAAATGGATCATCAAGTATTTGGAGTAGAGAAACAAGTAGCTTGAGGACCAGCATGAGATCATGGAGCTGCAAAACATCCGTGAGAATCGACAAGCTGCCCAACAAAGGAGGATCGAGCTCACTACCTTGGAGAAAGAGATCAACAATGACCCTGAGTCCTGGCTAGAGCGGATCAATATCCACCTTGAGAGATTTCTGGAGAAGGCCAACAGAGACAAAACCATACTGAGGAGGATGGTTTATCATTACAGGGCATGGAACATGAGTGAAAAGGCCCGAATAAGGAGCTTGAAGGCAAAATTGAGCAAAGCAACAAAAGAGGCAAAAGAGGCAAAAGAGTAAGATCGGCTTTGAATGTTGGTTGAAGCTTCTGTGGCCCAGCATAGTGCCTCTTAGAGAACCTCCAGCCCAAATTTCAAGAAATTTGGGGCAATTTTGGTCACATGGTTATTTTTGGGTCAAAACACAGGGTTTTTCTCCCTGTGCACCGCGCCACTAGAGCAGCGCATAGGATTGGGAGCTCCAAAAGACAAATGGCTTGCATTTGTGGATTCAACATGCAAAATCACGACTACTGGTGCTTGGGCAAGAAATTTGGGCATGATTTGAGTCTCCAGGAGGTCAAAAACACCCAAAAAATGGCCTCTCTGCCCCTATTTTGACACACAGGAAGCAGTCTTGGGAGAATGAAGAGTTGGAGGGGAAAATGAGCACCAAATTCAAAAATTCCACTTGGGTTGGAAAGTAGACAGGACAGGCTTTGCAACAAGCACACTTGGGCACATTTTGGACTCCTACAAGTGCCTCAAAATAGTTTCCAAAGTGGCACGGTGCATATAGAAAGTGGTGCGGCACATATAGGAAAAAAGGCTCAATTTACCTTTGTTTCACGAAATTTTGATTCGCGACTTCTGCAAAGTGGGCCCGGTCATCTACACTTCACTTTTTCAGCACCTAAGGTGGAATTTAAAGTATTTTCACTCCAGATTGTCTTCTATCCAAGTGGCAAAGGAAGGCAAACAGTCACCCAAGCCATTTGTCATGTTTGTAACGTTGCACCTGTAGCTAATGGTTGGCTTTCCACCTCCATTTAGTAATGATTCGAGTAACTCCCCAACCCTTGGGTGTTCTATCTCTTCATGTCACATTCTATATATTTTATGCTGTCAGGCTAGGTAGTAACTCCACAAAACAAACAACTGATTCATATATTATAAAGGCCACCTGATTCTGAGAGAGTTGGCCTTTTTGCAGACTCCCGAATTACATTCCAAACAGGTGACCTAGGGATATATTTGAGAAGATATGATCTGAGCGATTTGGCCTTTTTGTAGACTCCCAAATTACATTCCAAACAGGTGACGTGGGGAAAATAGTAATAACTTTTGTTTTGAGCATCAGATTGAAATTTCATCAGAAGCTACAGAAAGAGGACGGACTGTAGTTTCCTGTGTATATTTTTTAGATCCTAAGGTCAAAATAGTGACACGTGGCACTTCATACAAGTTCGCTCTTCTAAAAAGGTATATAATCAGGTCATCTTGGGAGATTGTGCATAACTCTTTCTTGGAAAATCTAAATTCGATCAAACTAGTGGCATTGGAAAGAGGATGTAGAGGGCTACTGCAGATCGCATTTTCAGAACTTAAAGATCCAAAAGTACAGAGTTACATTTATTTCTATATCGAGCTCCTAAAATCAAGAAAAAGTGAGATGAGGAAGTTTGATGGCAAGGATCCGGTAAATTTGATACTACAGATGGAGAAATATTTTGATCTACATGGTGTACCACTATTACAAAAGGTATGTATTGAATCTTCATATTTAGAGCAAGATTAGTTTTTATGGTATAAAGGGCTTTGTTCTCATAAACAACTTGTTATGTGGTCAATTTTCACAGAGGAAATTATAGCACATTATGAGAATACAAAGAGCAACACCTTCTTTAAAGCAACACCACAACAATTGGAAGAAAAGGAGAAAAAGAGCTTTGTTACAAAGTGAAAAGCAAAATTATGGAAATAAGGAATTCTACCCCTCACAAAAATAAATATGGAAGTGTTGTTTCTCCTAGCCTTCCACAACCTACAAGGGTTACACCACAATAATTGGAAGAAAAAGAGAAAAATGGCTTTGTTACAATTGTGATAGCAGATGCACTAAAGGTCATAAGTGTGCTGAGAAGAAATTATTTTACATAGAGTATGAAGAGAAGGAAGAAAAGGATCAAGAAAAATCGAAAGAAGAGGATATACGCTAGTACCCAAACCCAGAGAAAGAAGAAATGAATTTGACCATATCTTGTAAAGCATTGGCAAGAATTACCACTCCTCAAACTCTCAAGATAGAAGGACATATCAAGAAGAAAAAGGTTAAAGAAGTGAAAGATCACATCAAGAAAGAAGAAATGAATCTAGCCATATATTGTAATGCATTGGCTGGAATTACCACTCCTTAAATTATCCAGATAGAAGGACATATCAAGAAAAAAATGTTCAAGAAGTGAAAGATCACATCGAGCATCAAGAAATGAATCTGACCATATCTTGTAAAGCATTGGAATAAATTACCACTCCTCAAACTCTCAAGATAGATGGACATATCAAGGAGAAAAAGGTTCAAGTAGTGAAAGATCGCATCGAGCATCAACAACAAGTTCTCTAAATTTTAAAGGATAACGCAACTTTGGTGAAAAATCGAATGAAACAACAGGAGATCAACATCATGATGAAAAATGTTTTGATGTAGGCGATTGGGTATTTTTATTACTACATCTCGAGCAAGCTATTTATGAGAAGGAAATGTTGGCAATACTACATGCACTTAAGAAATGGCAACCTTACAGAATGGGAAGACACTTCAAGGTAAAAATGGATCATGATAGTCTTAAATACTTTTTAGAACAACGATTATCTTTAGAAGAACAGAAAAAATGGATCACAAATATGTTGGGTTATGACTTTGACATCATCTATAGAAAAGGGAAGCAAAATTTTGTTGCAGATGGACTCTCAAGAAAGGATGAAGATGTGGAAGCATTTTTTTGTGCTATTTCTATTATCCAACCAGATTGGATAAATGAAGCAAGGGATGAATGGAAGAAGGACAAAGAAGTATGGCCGCTCATTCAAAAGTTGTAGAAGATCCCAATTCAAACAATATTGCCAGAACTTGAAGAGGAAGGAAAAATCATATTGGAACCTGGAGTAGTCACATAAACAAGAACCCGATAGCTATGAAATTGATCAATTTCAGATTATCTCATCAAGTGGAAGAACTTACCTGCTAAAGATTCCACATGGGAGGATAATAATTTTATACAGAAGCATCAAGAACTACTCAAGCGTTGAGGACAACACGTTTTGAAGAAGAGGGGCATGTTAGGCCCCTATACTACTAGTGTAACCCCTTATTGTTATTAGTACAACCCCCTTATTATATTGTTGTACCCATGTAGTCCCCATATTGTTACTATTGTGCCCCATGGAAGCCCACTATTGTTATTATTGTTCCCTTACATTATTATTGTTATGTTAGCTCTAATTATATTATGACCCCTTAGACTCCTACATAGAAAGGAGGTCTTGTCATTTGAATCATCCAAGAATTGTTCATTTGTGTAATGTAAAGGAGGTTTCCCCCTCGAAGAGGCTAAATTCTAAGGCGTTTATCTCTCCTTTCTAGCTTTTTGTGAGCTGGTTTCATAACATCAACACATATGACCGCAACCTTGGCCGTGCACTAAGTTGCCACCTACTATGCATATTCCATTGTCTACTCAGTCACTTCTCCTGCGCTATCAACCTGCAGCTTTTGTTGCGATGCCTATAGAGTCGCAAGCTTGCCTTTGATATATCATGTCACTACATAAGCCTCATTGAGCCAGGGCTTCAGTCTTGTCTTCAACACTGCTTCCTTGTGTAGCACTACGTCCACCTACTCTTTCAGTTGCTTGGCCTCCTGCAACTTGGCTAGTCTCTGTGTCAGCACAATGGTTTGCATTGTGCCCTTAACCTCATCATAGTGCTATTATAGCTTGCATGCTTCAGTCACTAGCCTCTGTACATTGTGTCCTCTTGCAAGCTGGTCAGGACCTCAAATGACTATTCAAACAATTGCGTGTAGTCTGCTACTGCACTATCCACCATCGCTACTACTTCTATGACAATGATCACCCATTGTTCCTTCACTTCTAGTGGAGTTGAAGGCTGAACCCTCAACTATAACTTTGTAATTTGCAGGTTCAACTCCAACTGAACCCGCGCCATCTCAGTCTGAGTGCCACGCACCCCTATGGCCAATTTGCAGATGCATACCTCAACTGGATCCTCCTCTATAATGGCCAACTTTGGGACCATTCGACAGGCCTCCTCAATGACCTGCATAATCCGTTTGCTTCGATTGGTTACCTCGGTCTCAGTAGTGATGGAAACATTTATCTATAGGGCTTGTTATCACACCAGGAAACTCTCCCAGGTTGCAGCTCGGAGATGCCTAGTAACATATAATATTCAATATTGTTCCCTGAACTATTGGAATGAATGATGGTTTGGATCAATCCAGATAACCATTTCAACTCTATTTTTACTCAAGACATGCATGAAAACCCTCAACTTACAAGGCTTTAGACCACTAATGCTCAATAGTTTGTAGATTCAATTGATAAATGGGAAATATTGACTATACGGGCATATGCATATATAAACACATATGAATAGCTAGCTACAGGCAGTGAATGAGAGTACTGACTGTATTGGCAGATGCATATATAAACACATATGAATGGCTAGCTACAGGTAGTAAAAGAAGCTTGCAAATATAATTTATCAACGCAGAGATAAGATGACAGTTTTCTGGCATTAGATACAGAAGAAACATGAACAACCTGTTCAAGTGAAAGCTTAGAACAGAAGAGAAAATGAACATTGAACATATAACAACAAAAGAAGCTTATATTGCTAATAAATGAAGATGAGAAGCATGAGTAGCAAAGTCTTAATAGTCTCCAGAACTTTAACCCTTGCTACATCTTTCTTTCAGCCTTTTATAGGCCTTTTACAATGCTCCTGAGCTCTCAAAGGCTTAGAGTGTCTTAATCTATCCTCTTTGTCATTCTAACAGTTTGATTCATTGACTAGGCAAGCATGGCTCAAAGGCTTCTTCTTCTGATAGTAGAATAACCTCATTTTGGTACTTTCCAGTGCTGGCAGGGATCTCTCTCATGCTAGAGATACCCCATGATCTCTTTGGGTGATTGGTTTGTGTTGTGTTGTTTGCTCCATGATCGTTTCAGTTGGTTTTGGCTGTGTCATGTTGTGCTATCGTCTTTCCCCTTCTGGCCTTTTGTCTCTATCTCTTGGCCTCTGTTAGGTGATGAAATGGGTTTGCGTGCCTCTAGAATCCTTTCAAATGCTTAACAATGATTGTCTTCTGTTCTAAACAGAGCAAATGTGAGAAATCTCGCCCATCTCTGTTATTTTCAAACTTAAAAAGTCCTTAAACCTATCACAAGTGGCTTGGTCCCTTTCTCCCTTTGTATTTTGAAATATGCTTAAATTCACCGAAAACACATGAAAATTGTCTTCGGCGGACCTGAAATAATATATATTTTCATTCCTGCACCCTTTCAGGTCTGGCCTTTATCACAATCGGCGCTGCCCAAGGATCCCTTTGTATTTCATTATATAATGAAAATACACAAAAATGCATTAAAAACGACCTATTTTTAGACTTGAAATATTATGTAATATTATTTAGAACCTCGTCGAGTCCGATTCTTATCACATCGATGCCACTCCTTAATGTTTCTACAATAGTGATCTGTCAAGTGATGTGGGTCATCGATCTACATGCTTGATCGACAATCCACATTACATCGTTGATCTCAATCACAAGTTCCCCTCTATAATCGTCGATACCTGCCGATTGCCTACGTCGATTGCGACCTGCCGATCTGATCATCGGAGATCGTTGATCAGGGATATCTTGGGTTGATTATGATTACTAATCAGATCCGCTGATGCGATCCGCTAATTATATTTGAACCGTTGATCGGCCATATTGGATGGATGTTGTGCTTTCTCAGTTTAAGCTTGCGATATGTGGTTTTTCACTATTTTTCAGTGTTTTAGCCTCCCGATAGTGTTTTTCCTCCCTTTTAAGGGCTCTCCTCATGCGCTTGTTTTGATCTTTGATGATCTTAAGAATATTTTGAAGACTTCAAGAGCATATTTGGATCCATTGGCATGATTTTGCTAGCTTATGGAGACTTTAAAGAGCATATTTGGATCTATTTTTGGGTCATTTGCCAACAAGGCTAACAGGGCCATCTGATCATTTTTTATCTATTGTTCACTAATCGCTTGGAGGGCGTGATGCTCTCAGGCCCTTAGCTCTGCAATTACTACATCCTACAACAGGTGGAGTGCTTCACGTGGGAGTGCTGCCAGGTTCAACCCGACTCCCTTTAAGGTGCTGACAATGGGCCTGTCAACCTCATTCTCTATGGTTAGTACTCAACAATATCACACTAGAAGTCTTCGTGTGCTGCATATCGGCAACATCTGAAGTGCCAATAGCCAGGCTGGTAAACATCGTGCCAGTTTGCGATGTGTGGGTTTGCAACTCTTACAACCCTATCTGGATAGCCCCTAAGATGATCCATTGTTGTTGTGCAAATTGTTGCAGGGCCTCCGTGGTGACATCCCTGACTAAGTCATCAATATCATGTAAAACACCCATTGTTAATGTAATGGGGTTAAGCAAAGTCTTGGTCACCTTTTATTTCTTTCTGGACCCTCCTTTCTCCAGCTTCCTTGGGCCCTTGATGTGGGCGAACATCTCCTGAGGGTCCGTTCCATGAGCTCATATGTTTCTTCCTAGGTCTCAGGTGAAGGTGACCTCGCGCCTTTATCAGAGCCTCTCTTTGTCCCACTTGTCTTCTTACCTGATTGATGAGCGGCCTTACACTTCGCATGAGCCTTATCAACAGCCTCCTTCTTCCTCTTTTTGGCCAGTTGTGTCATCTTAAGCTTGGCCTCCTCCTTTTTCTTCTGCATGGTGGGCTTGCTTCTGCCCATCGCCAAATCGGTTGCAGAGTGCCACTCTACCGGCCATTGAACAAGCACCACATCAATGACATCATCTGTTGCCAGATACGGCAAGTTGTACCATTTCTGCATAGGGTCCTTTCGTGCCCTTATGGATACTCGATGGAAGTCTGCCTTAAATTCAGCGTAGCCCTACAGGTTGGAGTACACCATAGGTGGAAATCGTGGCTTGCGATTGATGACCATCTGAATGTTCATTTCCATCAAGATCTAAAATATCTTGTTGTCCCTGACTCACTGCGCATCCTTGGTCGCCCACAGTGAAGCGTACTTCATTGGGTATGGGAGGTCTGGCACAAACGAAGGGAACTGGCTATCCTCTGGCATCTCCAATGCTACTAGCACAACTGACAGCAAGAGCCATGGGTAGTGGAACATCTTGCTGAACTCTTGTGCTTCATGGTAGTTCACCAACAACTCTCTGCGAAGGTAGTCCAACCAGCTGAACTGGACTCCTTCAACATAATGTGCTACGAGCGCGACAATAGGCATTGACACTTCATAGGTGCAAAAATTCCTCATCACCTTCCCTACTAAGATCTATGTGGCTACCTTCACATCGGGGTCACAGATACTGGATATAGCGTATCCGCGTGGCTCCTTCACCAATTTAAATTTTTCTATCATTGACTACGCGAGAGCCTATTCGCCACCTTTTCAGCCAAAGATCATGGCTAGATTCTCTCCTGTATATGGCAGTCATGTTATCCAATGAATCAACCTATCCTTGATGGGTATCGGCTCCTTAGTCTTAGACACCCATCATGCACCAAGCACAGCAGCTGCTTGATGACAAAAATTGTCACAGGGGTGTGGTTGTAGTGCGGTACCCAAAGTAGGTTGAGAAACCCTCCCTTTTCTACTCCCTTGAGCCACCTCCGCAGCACCAATGCAGTCATTCCTGAATTTGTATCCATGACGTGGTGCATCAACTACTCAGTTTCCAGGTGTGGGAACTTCTTGTCGTCCATTAGGTCCTAGTCTTCAAGTTTCAGCAGCATCACTCATGCCAAGTGCGAACCATCGAAAACAATGTCATCCTGGATCAGAGGGGTTTGCAGGGGAGTCTTACTCTCATCAATGTCCTTTGGAACCTTGGACTTAGGCTTGTGTGAGGGGACATACTCTGGTAACCGACTAATAGGGTCCACACCCTGGGCTTCAACCTCCTCCACTTCAGCTCCCACATCCTCGTCGTCCATCGGGATGGCTTCAATGTCTTCCTCCTCTCATTCTAATTTTATGGCCTTGACTTTCTCCTGTGCAGTAGGCTTCAATGGGTTTCTTCTTGGAAATGCACAAACAAGTATGGCAGGCTGCTTGCCCTTCTTGCCCTTCATGATTTCCTTAGTTGGGGTCAACTTTGGTCTTGGCGTCCTCGGTGATTTAGGGACCTCCGCCAATACTTCGGCCACTTCTGGAGCAACTACTTCTGCCTCTATTTCCAGTTCCCATGCCGACTTATCTACTACTTCCTTAGTACTTATAATTTCTGGGGGTGCCAACATAACGCTTTCTAACAGTGCTCACGTCATCTCTAGCAAGTTTGCAAATGCGGGAGTCTCTTTAAAATTCTCGAAGAATTCTCGGTTCATGGATGCCTAAGAGCTCAACAACTCAATTCTCAAAATGCCAAGTGTTTTTCACTAGATAGCCACTTGTAATTTACAGGGCATTTTGAATTAAAATCTAATTGTTCCCCCAAATTCGGTCCATTAATGTTGGATTAGTGGCAGATTTTCAAGGATCTGAGCCATAAATTTCATCTTAAATGCCGGCTACCCAGTCCATTTGGCCACATTTCAACCGCCAAATCATGAACAATGACCTTAACAGTCACTTTCTAGCCAACCTATGTAATTTCTCCATGAGTAGCGCAGCTCCCTCTGCGCTGTCGCGGACCCTATGACACTTCCTTGCTTCACACCATCCCCCAATCCCGTAGCTCCCCAACCCGAGCAATGTAGTTTATAGTCTCATGCCTCATTTCAGCCGCCTAGAGCACTAAGACTGTGCTACCTTCATCTAGTCACATGGCCGGACCACCGATGTATGGCTTCAAGCGACTATCATTCAGCTTTCCTGGGAGGGGTTCCCCATTCAATTTGACCAGTTATACCGCTCCTCCATCAGTAATTTCTTTAATGACATTGGGCCCTAACCAATGCATTCAGAATTTCACTGGAAATTTATCAAACTTGTTATCATATAACAAAACCAGGTCATTTACCTTAAAGGTGCACAGCATAATATGTCAACCATGCCATGCCTTTTCACACTGCTTTTGGACCTGTTGGTGAAATATAGCTAGAAATCTCTCTTCCTCAAGCTCATCTAGCTAGCGGGCCTCTCCTCTAGGGCTTTGTGATTCATCATACCTGTGAGTGCCACTATGCGCAAACAAAGCACAATATTTTCCATAGGCATTATAGCTTCAACCACATCGACTAGCCTAAAGGAAGTTTGTCCAGTCAACTTCTTGCATGCCATTCGATAAGCCCATAGTACTGCAGGTATGCGTACGTCCCAATCACTTCGTTGAGCATTGCAAACCTTAGTCAACACGTTCTCTAGCACTTTATTGAATGCTTCCACCATCCCATTAGCTTGCAGGTGATAAGGTGTGCTTGGTGGTATACCTGAAATTCCTTCGTTAGCGCACTAATCGTCTCATTTAGAAAGTGCGTGACGTGATCACTCATCAAGACCTTTGGACAGCTAAATCTCATTAGTACATGCTCAAAGAGGAACTTCATAGAAGTCACACCTATGCAATCCTTCATAGGCTATGCCTCCGCCCACGAGTCAAATACTCCATCATAGTGATAATGTACCTCGCTCTCGTCTTTCCTTGGGACTGAATGGGTCCCACAAAATATATCGCCCATTTCTCAAAGGGTTGCAACATCATCTATGGATTCAAAGGCATCTCATCCCTTCGTGATGGCCTTCCAGTCCCTTGACATACATCACATGCCTTGCAACACACTTTTGAGTCTTGATGGAGGGTTGGCCACCACAGCCCTGTGTGTAGAATCTTCTGCGCGATTGCTCTCCCTGCATAATGTCCTCCCGTGACGCCCCCATGATCGTTTGCGAGGATGATGCATCTTTCAAAATCGAGTACATATCATCGCAATATCTCATCAGACCCCATTTTATACAGATGCCCAACAATGATAGAAAAATATGCCGCATGCACTACTAATTCCTTCTTTTTCCGGATAGTGTATCCTTGTGGGGAAGTTCCTGTCGTGAGGAAGTGTATTATATCCTCAAAATGACCATCCACAATGTGCAATGCAAATAGTTGTGTGTCAGGAAATCCTTCCTCCAAATTAGTAGGCTTTTCCCCTGTTTCAATGTGCAACAGATGGTGTAGTCCTGCATTCAGTCGCCTAGGCTTCACAATAACTTCAAAATCATACTTCTGGAACAATAAGAACCACTTTCAAATTCTTCCCCCCAACACAGGCTTATTGACTAGGTACTTCAACGTGGAATGATCTGTATACATCTTAAAATGGTCTCCCAGCAAGTATTTCCTAAACTTCTGGAGCACATATATTGTAGCTAACCCTTCGCGCTCGGTGGTGGAATAGTTCCTCTCCGCCTTGGATAACCTTCTACTTGCAAACGTGATAGGGTGATCTAGGTCCTCTCCACCAGCCTCTGTCAGTAACATGATGCATCAGCATGTACGTGAAACTCCTTCTTCCAATCTGAGAAGACTAGGATCATCGCAATGACCATATTTTCTTTCAATACATCCAGGCTCTTCTTACAGTCTTCGTTCCAGCAGAATGTGAAATCCTTCTTCAATAATTTCTCCATAGGCGTGGTGATCTAGGCATAACCTTTCATAAACTTTATGTAATATCCCGTATGTCTCAAGGTAGCGCGCAACTATTTCACATTGCTCGGTGCTTCCAAGTTTAGTATCACTGCGATCTTCGTGGGATCTACCATCAGTCCCTGTCTGCAAACCACATGACCCAGCATGGTCCCAAAGGGAACACAAAATAGACATTTCTTCAGGTTGAGAGCGATCTGGTATCTTTGGCAGGTATCCAGCTTTAGGCGCAGGCTTGCTACATGGCGTTTCACCAGACCAAACACAGTCCAATCATCAAAGTATACTTCCACAAACTTATGAATAAACTCCTTGAATGTAGCAACAACTACGCGCGAGAAAATCGTAGGCACATTCTTTAATCTGAATGAAATTACAGTGTACTAGAAACAACCCCACTTAGTCGTGAAGGTTGTCTTGGTCTTATCTTCTGGTGCGATTTTGATCTGGTGGTACCCTCAAAACCCATCGGTAAAGAAATATGCTTCCTAGCCACCTACATTGTCCAACACTTCATCAGTGAACAGAGTCGAGAAAGGATCATGTACGCAAGCGTCATTCAACTTTCTAAGATCCACGCATATCCTTATTTCATCCTTCTGCTTCTTCTCTTGTACCACCATAGGGCTTACCCAATTAGATTCTTCCATAGGCTCAATGATGCCTATCGTGAGCATCTTGTCTAGCTCTAAGTAGACCTTTTTCTTATACTTTGGAATGAGATGGTAAGGCCTTTTCTTAATTGTCTTCACGATGGGCTTCAACGTGGTTTTCATAATGCTTAGGTCCCCGATTATCCCTTTTAGATTTGTAAAATTGGTAGGGAATAAATATTAGTATTCGCGGAGCAATTCGGTGACCTTATCCACCATCACGTCATCCCATTAATCTCCAATCTTCGCGAATTTGGGCTCTGCCTTTGTACCAATGTTCACTTTTTTTGTTTTCAGCGGCGCGGTTATATCCGAATTCTCAACCTGCGGTCCTTCAACCTCGTGGTGACCTTCTGTTTTAGCGATGTTAATCTTTTGTGTATCCTTGTCCTCTTCTTCAGTAGTTAGGTTATAACATTCTAGTGTGTGACTCAGCTAAGTAGCCCATTCAGGCTAAATCAGGTCTAAAGGATCCTGTGATATCCTATATATTTTTGCTTTCACCTCTTGTAGCACTTCATCAATACTGTCAAACCCATCTTCAAAACTAAATGTCATCATGAATCCTTCATGCAGGATATCCCATTCACCTGTACCATGGCAGAGCGATGTTTCTACATACCAGTTCATCAAGACAATCTCCCGTGTGTCACAGAACAAGTGCACCCATTCAAGTCAGGGCTTTTCTCCATAAGCCTGAGCCCATTTGGCCAAGTGCGCGTGCAGATCATCCTACCCATCATACTTGTCTGTCATTCGCATATTCGGTTTCCCAAAGAGAGTTCTCATCATTCTCCTACATTCATTCCAATCATCAAAGCTTCCCTTGTGCATACCCCACCACCTTGGGGTGTAGCACGCAGTGCCTAGTCCAACGCCTAGAAGCGCTGCTTTTCTGGTACCTCCCTTTCAAATGCATCCAAAAGAATATCTACATCATTTAGGCCATCATAAGTAGGCAGATTTCTTACCTTTGACGATATACAACGCAGCGACTGGATCATCAAGTTAGAGCTCAGCATGGTCACCTCATGTAGCTGATTCTGCCAGCTCTCTAGTTCTTCATCAGAGTCCGAGGTGCATGAACTCTCGAAATCCCATGTAATTCGTCCATCTGTTTTAGGATTCACCTAGTCTTGGTCTCATGCTGTTATCTTATATATATAGTCCAAATCGTCATCGCTCTCATAATCACGGACTAGTTCAGTATAACGTGATCCTTCAGTAGGATCTAGGGGTACTATTATGCGTATCGATTTCTTCTCAAATATCATCTTTCACTTCTTTAGGTTGATTTTACTCTATTCATATCAGTATCCCAATCAATTCCAAGGAGGAGAAAATAGGGGTTGTTGTCATCCATGATTTCTATTACTTCAAAATTAGCCAGTGCGCTTGCACCTTCAATATCCATAGTCACCCCCTATAGCCACACCATGGGGATTATCTTCTATTGATTCTCCATCCTTAGCTGAATCGGAGACCATTGTAGCACGGGTCTTCCCATCCGTTCCCAAGTCTATTTAGGTAGGATGTTCACATCTAACCCCAGGTCCAAGATAACCTGATCCATCTCATACTCTCCTATCTACGTGGTTAGTCTCATCTCCCGTTCCGTTCTTGTTTTATGCTTACCTATCTTTCGCACTACGCGCGGCTCAGTCAGAGTGTTTCTGGTGCATCTATTTATGAGCTTCTATAGCCCCTTTACAACCTTGCTATCATGCAGTAACTTCATATAGGTTTCCAAGAAAGTTGTAAGCATAGAGGGGTCCATCTCCTGATCAGGCTTATCCTTGCTTACTGAGGTGGAGGCCTCAACGAAGCTCTTCTTCACTTCCATGAAGGTTTCACATGCATGCTCCAAATCAAATTCAGCCTCCTTCGTCGAAGCTTTGCGAACCCATGTACTATCTTCTAGTCGCTTCCCCTTGTCATCCCCTGTTGTGATTCCAATTCGAAGCACTATATTCACGTTTGGATCCTCTTTGTGCAGCTCAAACCTCATCATCTGCAGGTTCTGAGTTGACGGAGGTGGTAGCGCCCCTTTGTCACATATCCTAGCTATCAGCATAGGATAGTCTTCCATTTCATGATCAAACAGAGTGCAATACTTGCATGACGGATGTGTTGGGTTAGTGAAATCACGGGCATAGTGTCCTGGTCCTCTGCAATTGTAGTAGATCAACTGTCCTCGACCTCTGCCAGGTCCTCCTCCACCTCAACCTTGTCCGCGCCCCTAAAATCCTATCCGTGCCATTCCCGATCTCTGGTTAGGGGGCCACGTTTCGGCCTAAACCCTATAGGCAGGAGTTCAATCCATCATCAATTCATAACTCCTGCATGCTCATCATGCCTTACTGATCTACAAAATTTGCAGAATAGTTGTTGCAGTGTCTGTACAAACTTCTGCAACAGATGACAGTTATATGTGGCATGCTTTCCTGCTACTTGACAGATAGCGCACCACAATGCAGGCCTTACACTTGATCCTAAGGTAATTCGCAAAGACTAGACAATGTTCTTTGTCATGTCCCTGACTCTTGCATTTCAGACCCCTAATCTAGGGGGATCTTCAGGAACACACAGGACAAAGAGGGCTTATGGAGGCTCAAAAACCAAAGTCATTGGAATGACTTCGACCTAGGACAAGATCATATATCTCATCGTCCTGATCACTAAGGTGTGAACAATTCGTCAAACTGAGCTCGTATGCGAAAGATAGAGCTCTTCATAGTTTGACATGACATGAGAAAAAGCAGGGCCCACAGTGTGCCACATGGCATCCCAGTAAGCAAGTGAGACCCACATGGCAGTCCATCAGCAATTGACACATGGCAGTTCATCATTGACCTCCTAAACCTGCACAAGCAACAAAAATCATTTTGGTTATAACCATACAACAAATATAGTTATCAAAATAACTATATACAAAACTTTATAAAACAAAGCATAAGAAAATAATTTTTATATTAACTAAAAGTCAAAAGGGTTAATATAAATTTGGTTATATTAAAAAGAAAACCATAAAATTATGAATGAATCCCTTTGAAAAGATTAATAGTGTCGTTATGTTAAATTTGGTATGGTGTATAACCATATGACACCGTATTTAACACAAATTCCAATGTAACCAATGTGAACCATATGTAACGGTTGGATTCATATTTCCATGTCATTTCAAAACAAACGTTACACCAACTCCATTTAATGTACATGATTAGAAAAAAATTAAATGCTATGGTTATTTAAACAAACCAACCTCATTAGTACGCCAACCACACAACAATGTGCCATAAATGAGGGTTAAAAATACATAATGCACATAAGTTTGGAGGGGTCGGCATTTGATCCCCCGACCTCTGCACACCTAATATAGGCGACTAACCAACTGTGCCAACTATTCACATTAGATATTTTGCCCAACAATTTATAAAAGAAGTCATTTTCTTACCAGAGCTAAGGGAGGAAGGATTGCATGGATTTTGAGGCACAATATGGGCATGGATTTCGAGGCAAATTAATAATTTTTTAATGCATGAACCATGAATTTTGCAAGAGGGCAAAATTTTCAACTTCTCATAAATTGACATATTTTATATAGATTTTACACCTCTTATCGCCACGAACACGATGACGCGATCCGTTTTTCAATTTGATTTTTGCATCTTCCAGACATTTCCAGAATGCACACGGAACCATGAGTTCAGTGAAAATAGATAGCGGAACCATGAGCCATGAAATTTTGCTAAGGAGGTAAAATTTCACTTTGTTAGAATATGGTCAAGTTTATACTTGTCTTTCATGGGTTTTTGCAGGGATCCTAATGGTGAAATCAGATTTGAAATCTGAGCAGCGGATTTTCAGCTCATCCCTGAAATAGAAACTTAGATGAATCTCAAGGGAATCTAAAAGATTCCTTGAGCTCCGAATTTTCAAATTCTTAGAATTCGGATTTTGGACAATAGTTTCAGCACTACTTGATGCCATAAATCTGATGGTGTATTCAGATTTGCCTTTATCTGATTTCTTCTTTCAGTGACTTTTCTAAGTGTCAGTGTAGATGTCCATCTGCATGTGCGAACAATCTTCTTCTTACGATCGATGCTATGAGATCGATGTTTTAGCAAACATCAGCATTTTGACATCCACTTCTTCAGATGGCCCTTGATTGTGAGGTATATGATGTGTTCATGTAATTCTTCTTTCTACATTATGTTGTATAGATCCATGATTGATGATTGATGCAGGGTCTTGTTTATTACATGTTGTCATGATTCCTTGCTTGATTTGATGCAGAACCTTTCTATGTGATGTACTTTTTGTCTTAACTCTTTATGTGATGCTTTGAGATACATTTTTGTATGTTGTTGGGATACTCTTGTTGTCGTCATGCATGTGTTTTGCTTTGACATCCCTTTTTGTGTCATACTGATAGGAGTCTTTTGATTGAGAGTTCTAGTTGTGGAACATCTCTTAGAGCCACTCCTGCACGAGGGCATTCTTCCTTGTATGATCGACACATCATCTTTATTGACAACACATAATGCAGGGGCCTACACCATCTTGACACCAAGGCCCGAAGATGTAGTCCCTCCTGGACGAACTCCGTTATCAACGGCTTTTGTTTTCATGTGTTGATGATTGTTATGTTCATCTTACTTACAATCTGAAGCTGTAGTTGTTAATGTTCTTTTAAAAAGGAAATTTTAACACATAACGAAAGTAAAAAGCCTTGGAAAGGTCCTTCTTTAAACCCAGACCTGAATTACAGTGTGAACAATGGAACCTGCAGGAACAAAGAATGAAAGAGCAATGTATGAGGCCATGGTAAACATTTCCAAGAGAGCGTGTATGAAACTCTACAGAAAGAGAGAGAGGAAAAGGAGCGATTGCAGCTTCAGTTGCAAGTAGAAGAGGCCATGGAAGAATTAAAGAAAAACAAACATAATCTTCAAACAGAGAATGATGAATTAAAGATGTGCTTACATGAAGAGAAAGAGGAAAAGAAAAGTTTTCTACGACAACTGCAAGCAAAGGACGAGGCCTTGGAAAAGCTGCAGCATCACTCATGTGAGGTAAAAATTAGTTCTCCATCTTCATGTATGTTTCCTGATGATGATTTCACTATGTTTGAAAATCACACCACAGGAATTAGCTCCAAACTGTTAAAATCAAGGAAAAGGCTTGGGTGTTCATGGCCAAGGCATTGTCAACCTGTTGTGGTCACCAACAACCCCCCTCTTTGTTTGATATTAGCAATAATACCAAGCAAAGGGGTACCCTTAGTAAAAATTCAAACAAACATTTTTAGGAACATTTTTGTTTTAAATCCTTAAAATTTTATCGCAAGAAAGCAATGAAACATTTCTTTTATGAGCATGATAAACTACGAAGGAACAATGTGAAAATCATCGCATCGCATTCACTATGAAATGCTCTTAAAAGAAAAACTTAACAAAATCTCCGACGACCTATGTGCGGCTCGCATATCGCAACATCACATAAAGTAGCACACAATGACTAATATTTGCAATCTGCGATGATCCGATATTGCGATGCCACGATACTATAACACAAATCTGCGATAAGCGCGAATTTTCCTCGGCGTAGTATTCAAGGAAAGCTGCCCATTAATCAAAATTAAGTGCACGCCTTAAAAAGGGAAATTAATGATTGTACGAATGACTGCTTTTTGTTTTTCGAAGAGTCATTTCGCTGTGAATGTCATAATTATGCACACATAAGATTTGAAGCTTTCATGTCAATCTTTATTACCATTACTCTTTTCCTTTGCGCAAACTATAAAACAGGAAATAACATGAAGCAATATGCAGGAAACATCTAAGGAAAAGGGGAAAGCGCCAATACTCGGAGAACACAGAAGAGATCTCTTCAGAAACGGGTGCCGCATACGATAGAACTACAGATTCCAGAGTATCACTCAACAGATGCTAATGACCGATAGGTCATCTAAAGCTCAGAATCAAAGGCACACACAAGCAGCATGATTACAAAAAGACCTGAAAATTACACACCAAAAAGCCCGGAATGAAGAACGGAGGCAGTTTTCAATCTAGAGAATTGTTCAGAAAGTAAAGTCTTTTGACTCATCAAGTCATTCGCAAAGACAGAAACCGAAATAGTAAAAGCAAGATCAGTTTGGGGGAAATTTGAGTTATTACCAATTATACACGCAGTAAATATACCCAGTCAGAGGAAGATTCTCTAAAATATCTTATAGTTTACCAGAAATTGGTGCCAACTCTTGTTACTTCTATTTTTATAGCGCACACAAAAGGGGAGGGCAACCAGCCGACTCTCCCCATCAAATGTTGCATGCTTACAGTGCTCAGGAACAAATACAGAAATAATCCAGAGTCAGATTTAAATTTTAGAAATAAGTTTGCTTTATCAGAAGGATGGTCATTTGAAAACCGGATCCTAAATTTATGTAATCAAGTTAATTAGCTAGCAGTATTTAAACCCTTCTCAGGCATTTAGAGAAGGGTCCGGAGATTTG